>OX596075.1:64646882-64964382 GCA_951394005.1 Protophormia terraenovae | reverse complement strand
CGGTACATAAACAATAAAAGGTCAGCGTTTTCTTTTACATGAACCATCAACACCATCATCAAGTCTATCATGATAATATTATATTTGGGTTTATCGATAAGTATTAATTAAGTATTTCTTTGAAAGATTCTGGCATTTTTTTTACAAAGTTCTTGGTTTTTAATGGACTTGAGGCTTAAAAGATAATGAATGATAAATATTCATCATGAATTATGGACACGTGCCATTTAATGTTTATTTTATTTAGCATACAATTCATAAATGTTTAATGAGTTATACATATACATAAGTTGTTTGTAAATATTTTCATGTTTAATTATTTTATAAATTAATACGATTGATTCATATTAATCTGCTGTATACATTGACAATGTTTTGTATGAAGATTTTCTTTTTAAGGAATATTTTTGTTTTACAAAAATGTCATATCCATAGTGAAATAAGAAAGTGACCTCGTAAGCACAGCTGATATGCAAATTTTTCATGTGTGTATTCATGTTTGTAACGCGTAGAAAAAGTTATCCAAAACCCACCTTAGAGTACACCAATCGACTCAGAATCACTTTTCAAATCGATCTAACGATGTCCATCCGTCCGTCTGGCTGTCCATGTAAACCTTGTGCATAAAGTACAGGTCGCAATTAAATGATACAAGGACGAAGCCTATTGAAATTGGTTTTGATCGGTCCATTATTTCACCCAGCCCCCATACAAATGTCCTCCCGAAATAAACCCTATTTCTCAAAGATGCCTTAAAAATAAGAATATTTTAATGAAATTCGGTGCAAATACATTTTGTACAAGTATGAATCTTAGTACCAAATGAAGATCGGTCCATAATTGATCATAGGAGCTATGATAAACCCCTCTTCCGAAAAACCCTTTAACGTGCATAAATACCATACGAATGCTAGTATCAAATCAATATTCGACATAAATAAGTTTTATATAAGTAGACACATTACCAAATTGTTGAGGATCGATCTATAGTTTACCATAGTTCCCATATAAACCTTCTTCCGGAAATCGCCCTAAAGGGCATAAAATCATATAAATATTAGTATCAATGCATTGTTCTGTATTTATATAATTTGTTTTACATTTAGTAAACGTGTTGGTCGACAATTGGCTACAGGTCTAATTTTAAGCTCATAGACAATGGTGTAGGGTATCATATGGTCGGTCTTCACCGACTATAGTTTCTCTCTCGTTTTTATTTTATTTATATGTATTACTGCTGAAACCACCCAGCAGGAAAATATGTTAATGCTTCCTCCCTGCAGGCCTTTGTGAATGCCTCCACATCTCTCCGAACAAATATTAAACACATTCAACTTTGCCTTCTATAAAAATTCCTCAAAGAAAGCCTCGACTTTCTTTAAACAAATCCAGTACTAATTCTTGTTTCATTAGATGCGAAGTACATATAAGGTGTATCACTCACTTATTAAAAAATGTAATTGCGACACTTACAAAGCTTAAAATCATTTAGTCTTAATGTAAAGTGTCCATTAAGAAGTAGTCCCCATATCTTTTTTTTTTTTTTTAATTCTAAATCACTCTTTTGTAATAGTTTTGCATAAATAAATATTTATTTAAGAGTTCTTGCCTTCTCGCTTCTTTTTGGAAGGGAAGGTTTTGCCTTCAATGACATCTCATGTACAAAAGAAATAATGTACGAATGCGAGTAACAAGCCTTGTGGTTCCAAAATAAGGCATTTTAGAATGTCTCTTTAGCCCTTTTTTCCCGACTGGGAACTTTCACCACACATCATAAGCACACATAGTTGTATAAAAGAGTATTCAAATATTATTAAATATAATTCATCACAATTATACACCCAGATAAATATCAATAACATACGTGTTAAAATCAATACCATTCTGTGTCAATAGTGAATCTACACCGTATGTGTTTAAATTAAACACTGCGTGTTCAATTCTTATTGAAAATCGATACCTAATTGGCACCAAGTTGAAACCATTTCGGTATCAAATTGTTAAATTACATATGTTTTCTATTAAATTTGTTAACGAAAGGTATTAAAAAGCTGTTACCGTAAATTACCAATGTGACCACAACCGTTGTTGATTTTGAATCGAATTTTTTCCCTTAGTGTATTCTCAGATTTTCATAAATATTCATCTTTTGATACGGATTACATCCACAAATATAAATATACTTTTTAAAAATTTTTGTGAAAAAATGTGTCACGAGTACAATTTCCTTTAATTTTTAAAGGTAAGTTCTGTTTATTTTGTGTTGTTTTTCTCTCTCACGAGTGTGTTGAATTCACACAGAACTTGTATGTAGTGACAGAGAAATGTTTGTTGTACGAAAGGGAAGTTGTTTCCATTTTTTGTTTTATGTATTTAAAAATAGTTTTAATAGAAAATTCCATATAGTATAGTGCTGGCAAATTCTACTACTTTTGAATACTCGATACTACCAAAGAATATACAATATGAATATTCTTTGATACTACTCAATACTTTTTCATTTGGGTACTCAATACTACTTGATTCTTAACGAATTTTTAATTTGAAATATAATTTTTAATAAATGTTCTTTTATTTAAAATTTAAACAAATATATTGAACCAATTACCATGAAATTTTGTAAATAAATAAAAACGTTAACTTTAAATTCAACTTTAATAAAAATCAATAAAATTATTTTCATATATTTAAACATTTACTTGTATCTTTATGCATAGTTGTATTTTAGCCGTTATATTTTTAATATGATATCATTAAAAAATTAAACTCTGAAAGTATTGAGTAACTACTTTACAGTATTGAGTACCCAAAAAAGCGGGCAAATACTCGGTACTCGATACTAATACTCGATACTTGCACAGCACTAATATAGTATTTTAGCACTAACATATTTTGCGCCTGGTCATATCATATTTTATATGTAAATACATAATAGATTGTTCGACTCAAACGATACACAGTGGGATAGAAATGCCAAAAATGATGCTTTATTTATGATTTTATTGTAATAATTAGCAAAAGAAATTGTTTATAAAAATATGAAATTTTTTAAGAATAATCACTGTCTGTCCGGCTGTCCGTTAATCAAAAAATCAACATTTACGCTATTACGTTTTAAGCATAACTTAAGAAAATTTCGGATATGATCTTTTCGTGTGCAAATAATATAGCATATTAAGATTGAAGATGATCAAACAATTATTTCACTTAGCTCCTATAAAAATTTTTTCCCGGTTAAATAGGTTAAACGCTTATAAAAGTTTTAAATATGTCTGTACGTTAGACTTAGGGTTTGGAGTTTCCCGTGATATTTTGTTTCCCGGAAAACGGGAATAAAAAATTCGATTTCCCGGGAATTCCCGGGAAACTTAAATTATAGAATAAAGGCAATGACTTCTTATAGAGAATATTTTTTCTATTCAATACTATAACACAACATTATAAATCATATTTATGATTAATTAACAGGAAATAAAATAATATTGAAGTACAACTTCCCCCAGCAAAAAAAGAACTGAAAAAGCCATGATTTTAACATTGTGTTGTCATTGGAAGGAAGTACTTAGTGGTGAAAAAGAGCTGCAGTTCTTTTTTTAACCCATGGTTGTCATTGGTAGGATGTTATTCTTTTATACTTATTTTTCATTCCTTTTGAAGTACTTCCCTTAAAACTATGTTTATACAATTTTTTAATAAAAATTCTGTTTTTGCCCTATTAAATAATATTAAAAATGCTTTAAAATTTGTAAAATTTAAATTTTGTTAGAAATTATTACCATTTTTCCCGCTAAAAATTCATTTATTTTCACTTTTTTGGAAGTAATTATTAAGAACTTCCAAAAATGTTTAAAATGTGCACTTTGTTCCACTTTTGAAGTTGTGAAAATGTTCTTTTTTTGGAAGAACTTCATCGTTTTCTGCTGAGTTAGTTTAAAAATTAAACTATTTTAAATATTTCATACAAATAAACTAAGTGCCTATTGTAAGCAAAGGATCCAAAGGTTTAATTTTTTAATTCACTTTTCAAAATCGAATTAAATTTATTATCATAACATTCATAACAATTTAATTCATAGACTTAAATTCTTCTTTGAATAGATTTAGTAAATTGTTAAATGAACAAAAAATAAAAATATAAAAATAAAAACTATGAATGAAAATAAAAAAAAAAAATAGTTTGTTTTTGTTACTAAATAAAATAACATTCACATATGAATTTCCAAATAGTTTGATGTTTTTTTCTGGCTAAACAAATTGTTTTTTGTGCTCTCGTACTTCTCGTTCTTTTGTACATTTTTGAGAATAACATCAGTCTTTTCTCGTTTTACCCAAAAAAATACGGGAACAAACCTATTAAAATAAAATTCATTCGTAATTAAATATATCTTCACATTTTTACATTTTTGCGGTATTTTTTTCTGATGTTAAAAGAAAAGTCCTTATCCATTTATCATTTAAAAACTTTTACATAATTAATTTTTATACATATTTCAAAACTATTTGCACAGCTTCAAAAATTATTATTGCCAAATATGGTCCAAAATTGTGCCTTTAAGATAGTAAACAATCATGTGATATAAACTTAACTTTAATATGTAGAAGAAATCTAAAGATATTGGCAAACAAATTTTTAATTTCCCGCCAGGGAATTCCCGGACCGCCAAACTCTAGTTAGACTGCACCAAAATTTACCAACTTTCAAATTTTTACCGTAACTCCCCTTAAAATCGTTCGTTTACTTGCAAAAACATACTGTGTGAAATCGAATATCGTTAACCCGTGCGCATCGGACCTGAAGTTTGAAGGGTGCGTTTATAAGGGGAAAAATGACCTTTTAACGGTTTTTAGAAAAAATTTGCTATCAAATACATTGTTTTTGAACTAAATGATAAAAAATCGTAATCTACACATAATTATTAATCAAAAAAGATATAAAAAGATAAAATCGGGTGAAAAAAGTTATTACGAATGCCCCAGACCATTATTGTGTTTTAGAACACTTGTGTAAGGAGTCTTCAACGATTTTTTAATTTTTTAATAAATATGTAAAAAAAAAGCTATTTTCAAATAAATTTCAACCATAAATAAGTTATTTTTTCTAGAATATTTCAAGTCCCTTTCAAGCCAATTGCCATCATAGGTTAAACAAGTTGATTTATTTCAAGACTCAAATTTCAAACCTTTAAAAATTTTGATAAATAAACTATTCATTTTTATAGACAATACAATAGAAAATAAAAAATAAAAAGATTTAGGCCAATACCTTGTATAACTAAGCCGTGCCCGCGATTTGAATTGTGTGGATTGCGCCAAAAATGCATTTTTTGCATTTTTTTAGATATAAATCCAATTTTTTTGAACTGATTTTTAGACTTAAAAAAAATATTATATAATAAGGTAAAACATATGTTAGGAAATATATTCTGAAATTTTTAACAAAATTGGTCAATTAGGACCTTTAAAATACGGAGGTCAAAGGTCAAAATGATAAAAAATTAAGATTTTAAAGGAAAGCATTAGTAAAGTATTTTATTTTTATCTGAATTTCGATGCAATAATTTCTGTGTTTAATTTTGATGGTTTGTCATGGCTTTACTTGTCAGAGTTAGTTGTTATTTCACTAGCTCAAGATATTAAACAACAAAATTTTCTTTGAACATATTTATGAGTAAGGGCATTTAAAAAATGCTGACCCCAGGCTCAGTTAAGGGTTAAATTTGTTTTTTTTTTACAGTTCCCTTCTTTATAAAATCACCTTGAAGAGCATAAATCCCATTAATAAGATAGTATCAAATTCAAATAAGTTTTATATAAGTTTAAGTAATAGTGCCAAATTTCATAAAGAATGGTCCATAATCTACTATAAGGCCCACTTTCGGCAATCAGCCAAAAGTGCATAAAGTCATATAAATATTAGTATCAATATAATGTTCTGTATTTGCACTTTACACTTAATATAAGTATTGGTTCAAAATCCACAAGGCTAACTGAGGACTCCTCCCCGAATTTTGGTACACATAGACAATGGACTGGGTATCATATGGTTGGTCTAGACCCACAATATCTTTCTTACTTGTTGGAAATGGTGTAGTAGCATTTCTTGTAAAACTTATATTCTGCATATTTGTTTACTAAATGATTTTGCATTTTTTTCTTAAAACTTACGAAAAAATTAAATTAATATTTTCTCATACAATTAGTGCAGACATGTAAAACAAATAAAAACAAAATAATTTTAATGTTTATTTTCTTTTATAACGTTGGAATGTCTAATTAAAATTGTAAATATTATTGTAAACTTGACCATAATTATTTTTTATTTTAAAAAATATATTAAAAAAAAAAATTAATTTATTTAGGGAAAATCTCAAAATTCATTCATGTCTGACTGTTTGCTGCTACACACCAACATTTTGTATGAGAAAATTTTAATTATCAGGGTTACTACCGAAAAAAAAAAATCAGCATGAAGTTTTAAATGATCATTGTGAATAATGATAATTGCATTGCTAATAATAATGTTCATTTTTGAAAGAGTAAATAAATGTCATGCATTATTATTTTTTTATTTTTTATTTCAATTTAAAGGTCGTTGTTATTAAAAAAAATTTTAGTTTATTAATATTTGACAACTACTAATTCATACCTGCTGCTGCTGCTGTTGTTGCTTAAGGGAATCCATCATTTGTAATTATTTTGTTTAAATTTTTATACTTTTTTTGTGTGATTATTTTGTTATTGTATTTATTCGACAATTTAAAGTTGAAATTGTTGTAACACTTTTTTTTTTTTTGATTTTTCAAAAGATTTTGTCGGCTTTTAAGCTTACAACTTCAGTTTAAAAATTATGACAAGTTTTTTTTTCTTAACTTTTAAATATTAATTTTTAACACAATTTGCTGCAATTTGTTGAGCGGCAAAAAAAAAGAAAGAAACAAATTTTTCAAAATTATGTCAAATATCTTTTTTAAGTTGTAGAAACTGGGCTAAATACCACTAATAAAAACATTAAGACACTTTAGTTGGTGTTTTTCTTTAAAATTTCATTCATCAATTTGTTGGTTTTTTTGAAGGGCACTTGTAAATTTGATTTTTAATTTTTTTGGTTTCTTTTCTTGCTTTTTTCTTAAATCTAAGCGGCAAAAATTATAAACAAACTTTTTCTTGATTTCTTTTTGTATTAAAACATAAATCTTTTATTAAAATTAGGAAAATTTCTTACAATTTTTATATGATTTTTTTTTTTAACTTAAGGCCAAAATAAGTTGTATAGTGGGCGGTTTTGCAACTCTTTATGTTTATTTTTGGTCTAAATGAAAAATAACAACAACAACATTACAAAGCTTGTTTTTGCTCTTTTCATACACAAATTTATTTATTTTTTATATTTTTTCTTAAACGTTATCTGCCTCAACTTGTTTTTTTTTTTTTGTTAAATCAAACAAAAACTTAATTTTTTTTGGATTTTTCATTTGTTTTTAACGTAATATGCAAGTATTTTTTTCGAATTGTTATTGTTGTAGTTGTTGCTATTATTTAACTTCCATATACATAGTTAAACAGCCAATATATGTTGCTGCTGTTTTTTTTTTTCTTTTTTTGTTAACAGAAAACTAAAAACCAAAAAAACTGAAAAAAGTTGTATTGAATAAAGTTGGTTGTTTTTTTCTTTTGTATCTTTTTTTATTTTTGAAAAAACAAAACGAAATATGTCTGCTTTATGTTTTATAACTTTATTTTTGTAGATTCACTTTTTTTTCGCGTGCACACTCCAATGCGGCTGTGCTGGGACTGACTTCGGTGCCTGATCAATGCCGGCTCAAGTATTAAAAAAAATTACTACTAAATACTTTGTTCGAAGTAAAAAATTTTGTATGATTTTTATTTTGTTTTTTTTGAGGTTATTTTTGTTTATGTCATTGTATTTGTTTTTGTTGTTGCCATATACATTTTGTTAGTTTTGGATCATGTAGTTTGACTATTTATTTGTTTTGTTGTATTTCTTTAAGTGTGAGTTATAGTCGCAGCACAATGGGTCAGAGATTGCAGTTTTTATTTATTTATTTATTATTATTTTTTTGTCAACATCACAATGTGAATTAAATAATTTTAATGACAATAGTTAAACTGTTTCTATTTATTCATTTGAAATTAGTTAAATTGGTTTAGTGTGAATTTTTACTGCTATATATGTATAAGTGGGTTTGATATTTTGTATTACTGCTATTATTGGCTCACTCCCACTTTAAATTTATATTAAGAAATATAATTCATTTAGTGCCATTTATGAAATCTATATTTAAAATTTCAAGTTTCTGGATAATTTATGGGAAACAAATAATTTTCACTTTCATATTGTCACTTAAGAATTTGCAAAACTCATAAAATAAATCATTATATAACGAGCATATGAAATAAATATACAGAGTATAAAATTCCCAAAAAAAGAAAAAAAATTTACATGATTCTTAAATAAGGAAAGATAGCCTTATATATAACCTCTGATCAATTGCTAAAGTTTATCAGATACTAATTTTAAACGATTCCGGAAACGTCTATAAATTTTGATATATTAAAAAAAAGTGAGCTTCAAATATCTTGTAGCTTCCCAAATTTAATTCTAGTTTAAGATTACACTATGCTACAAATTTTTGGGTTACGAAATATTGCCTCCAAAGTTAGTTCGAATTTTGATTATATAGACTCGTAAACTTTGGATATTTTGGAGCTCTTTTTCCATTATGTGTGTAATTTGAAAACTTTTAAATCAGTAAACTTCAATGTATTTATGGGTACTTATTATTTTATAGAAATCAGAGCTTCTTTGAAAATTATACGGTAATAATTTTTTCTGTGAAAAGGAGCCTGTACAGAAAATCTTCTGAAAATTTTATAAATATACAACTTTATGAAATTTCATACTATCTCAGTCTGAAATTTTAAAATTTTGAGATTTGTTGCTGCTCTAAAGACCTCCCTAAATTTGAACGAAAAAAACAAAATTTTAAATTTATTTGTTGTTTTCCATACATTTATTCGAAACAAATTTTTCGTTCGACATAGAGAAATAGGCAGTTAATGATATTTTGTTTATAATAAATATATATTGTTTATAACAAAATGAGGTGTTAATCTATAAAATCATTTAATAACTCAATAATTTTATCAACAAACTGTTTATATATTTTAAGCAAATCATTTCATTGTGTGCTTTATTTAGATCATACCATCTGGTGCATTCCACATAAAACCGAATAAGTTCTACAGTTTTTGTCTAATTAAAAAAAAAAAAAAAAAATAATTCTTGCAATATTCACAACAAAAATGTTTTTATGTTGATTGCATATTAAATGATTGCTTATTTTTATAGACTTTAATATAAAAAAGCTTTCTTCAATAAAGCTTTCGGATGGTCTAATAAGATATTTGCGGAAAATTACATGAAAAGTTAGTTTCTCTAAGAAAATTGTTGACATTTTCTGGGGAAAAGTGTTAATTTTTTTTATGTTTTTTAGTTATCACATTTTTTTTTTTTTTTTTTTTTTTTTTTTTTTGAGGCAAAATTATGCATATTTTCAATCAACATTTTTCTAAAGATTTCTTAAAAATTTCAATTTTTTAACATTTATCATTTTATTTATAATTACGTTATATGGGAGGTGGCGGTAAAGATGGCGGACCACACCTATTTTTGGTTTCCAAGTTTATATCAACCCTCGAACTATTTGTACAAAATTTTGTTATCGTACATGGTTTTGTTTAAGAGATATCAGCAGAAAAGTATGAAACGGACACCCTCTGTTTCTAGTATTTTTCCCATAACTTTTTTGTTTATTAACCGATTTCGCCCATTTCAATAACTCAATATCAAACAAAATCAAAATCAATACCAAACAAACCTTATATAAGATAAATATTTGAGACAAATTCCGTTCCCCTACGTTGTCTCTTTCGAGCTCTATCCCCCATCTTTTTGATGGTGGGTATAACAATTTTTAACATTTATGAAATTTTTTCTGTGTTGTTTTTCATTTTTGATGTTAAAATAGTTTCGTACAAAGTTTTGAATAGACTCAAATTTTTAAAATAAAAAATATTTTTCATGAAGCCGAAATTTTTAAATAAGATATTTGTTAGTGTAATTTCAATATGACTGATAAAACTAGCAGTTAGACAATATATATTTTTATTGAAATATACATTTTTAATCGTACGTAAAATTTAAGCTTGACTTTAATGAAATGCTTTAGAAAACCCAGGAAAACCAAATAAAATTACAAAACTGTTCTCTATTGGGAGAATTGAAAAACGTTTTGTAAAAATTCATAAATATATTTTGTAATTATTTTAGACTTTTTCAAAAGTCACTCCAAAACTTGTATTTCATACATTTTTTATTCAGCAAGTGTCAAATTTTAAAACCCATTTATTTACTTTAAAATTTTCGAAGGAAAAATAATTTTTTCTAAACATAATAGTTTAACCGTTCTTCTGCTTTTATTTTTGATAAAGTAATTTTTTCCTAAAGAATTTTTATTGTATTCTTTTCCTATTGTAAATTAAAAATTTTCTTAGTTGAAAAATTCATTTTGTGGGGGACGTTAATTTTCCATTTCCCTCACCCTACCCCGTGAATCCGCGCTTGTGTACATATATGCACATTTAAAAGATTTTAATTTCCAATCGTATTTAAAAAAAATGGCTGCGAAAAATTTGATCTTCAAGAAGACATAAAGCCGAAATTCGAATTAGCTTTGAAAAAGCCTTTAAGGCTTTTAGTAATTAAGACCATTAGTAATTAAAATTTTTCTTGTTGAACTGTGTTATCGTTTTCAGATAAATCAAAGCATAGTTTTTAATTTTATTCTTAAATTAGTTAAGATACTCATTTACAAACTACACAGAAATATTAAAAAACGAGAAAAGTAAAGTCGGTCAAGACCGACCATATGATACCCTACACCATTCCGATCCACATAATCTTGTTTTTACTTATATAAACCTTATTTGTGTTAATATAATAATAACATTGCTGCCATATTTATGCACGTTAAACTGATTTTTGGGAGAGGGAGTTTATATGGGAGCTATTGTCAATTATGGAACGATCTTCATGAATTTCGGCAAACGGATTTGTGCTTATATTTATATATTTGCGCTAAATATTATTAAGGTATTCTTATTTTTAAGGCATCTTTAAGTGTTAGGACTCTATTCCGGGAGGACATTTATTTGGATGGCTAGGTGAAATAATGGGCCGATCATAACCAAATTTAATGTGCAAAAAATCGTATGTACCAAATTTCAATTTGGTAATTTTGACAATTTTAATTCGAATTTTTTGATATATTTGATTGAACCAAATCAAACAAGCCCTTTTCGAGCTATGTATGCTTCAATATATGGAGTAACCTAGTTAATTATACAAGTAGTGATTTATCGTGAGAACCGGAGGCAGTTAAAAAAATTAATTTACAAGTTTAGTACTTTATTGATTTAATTTAAAAAGTGTTGGAAAAAATAATAGGGACACTAATTTTTCAATATATTCTTACTTTTTTATTTACTATTCCATAAATATTAAAAAGTATATATATAAAATTAAATAACTTCAAATATTTTAACTTATAAAGCAAAAATAAGGAACTAGTTCTGTCAAAAAATATATTTTTTTAAAAAAGGCTTGGAACACTTAATGTTTTGGAAAAAATATTTATTTATTTTTTTAACATTACCATAATTTCCAAATACTTTTTCATACTTGGTTGAAGATCCTTTAATTTTTATAACCTCCTGACAACGGCGATTCATAGATCCCACAAGATTCGCACATACCTCGGGCGGAATTCAGTACCAGGTTTCTTGAATTTTTTCCCACAACTCTTGTTTATTTTTTAATTTAAAGCTACCAATTTTATTTTGATGCTCAATGGGGTTTAAGTCCGGTGATTGGGACGGCCACTCCATTACAGGCACCTCATTCTGCTGAAACCACGTTTTGACGCTTTTAACGGAATGCTTGGGATCATTATACTGCATAAATTCCCATTTTAGTGGCATTTCATCCTCAGCAAATGGAAGCATTTTATTCTGGAGAATATCTATATAGTCAGCAGCATTCATTTTTCCCTGAATCCAAACTATTGGATCAACTCCAGAGGCCGAAAAACATCCCCATAGCATTATAGAACCACCACCGTGTTTGACGGTTTTTTTTGATATATTATGGATCAAATTCAGCATTTGCAGGACGATGTACAAATGATTTTCCGTCAGATCAAAATAAATTGACTTTTGTTTCGTCTGACCATAGTACGTTGTTCCAGTTTTTACGGCACAGGTCTCGCGTGGCAAATTCCAACCTTTTTTGTTTGTTTGTTTTTCTCGCTCAACAGTGGTACTTTGCTCGAACTGCGTCCCATTAATCCGACTTCCTGCAGCCTATTTCTTATTGTTCGACTTGTCACTGAAGCACACAATTCATTTTTAAGGCTACTTGATGACATAAAGGGGTTATTTTTGGAAAGTCGAACTAAACGTTGGTCAAAACGCGCTTATGTTTTACGCTTTCTACCTCTAGTTTCATGACTTTTTTTCGAATGAATGGCATTGAATACTTTAGTTCAGTACAATGACACCACGACCCATTTTCAAATTTATTTACCGAAGACATAAATCATAAACACGAAATCAATATGATTAAATTAATCACATAAACTTTGCTTTACGTATTTTTAATATGTTTATGTTAAAAATAATAATTTTTATTGACTAATGGTAATTTTTTGTAGTGCGTCCCTATTATTTTTTTCCAATTGAAATTACAAATTCACTGATTTTTTGTGCAAATAAATATAAACTAAAAGCGCAAAAGAGAAAAAGTAAGCAAACAATGCAATTCCGTTATTTTAGGAACAGTTAAATAACGGGACCCCCAAAAAAAAAACTTAATATAAAGAAACTGTTTGCATCTGTTTGCGAAAGTAAGGGTCGTCCCTATTATTTTTTTCAACACTGTATATTTTTAAAAATTAAGTAAAAAATTCTCTTGATTGCAAAAATTATGCTCTTAGTATAAAAGTATAAAACGTGCATACTATATCTTTTAAATTGCTAAAATATGATTTAAAATGAAAGCTCTTCATTAAAAGATGAAAAAATAAGCTGTTAAGCCCAAAATATGCAAAAATATGATGTAGTAAATCGTTGCCAAAATTTTTAAAATTGTTTAAATAACTACTTAACAGTTTAATTTATTTAAATTTATTCTATATTTTTGGAACAATTAATTTTTTGTATGAAGCCAATAAATTGTATATTAATCTTTTTGATTACTTGGGAACAAATACAGACATTTGAAATATATAAAATTGAATAGAGATGAATAATGAATCTTCTTGAAGAATATAAATTTTAAAAGTATGCCATTTAAGCAGATTGTATTATAAATTATCCAATTAAAAAGTAAATTAAATCAAATTGTGGATATATTATTATAAGTAACTTATACCACCAACCCAATGTGCAATGTAAGTAATCGTATGTACAGAAACTCTTTAAAATATTAGAGGTCTTGCATTGTTCAATTACAAATTTAAACACAAACTCACATACATACCACACATACCATTACATATAAATGTATTTTTAAACAAACCCAGCAAACACAACAGACCTATAATTGACAAATTGTGGTTTAGAGATTTAATATCAAATCTTCATTTAATTATGATAAATTGTCAAATTTTTTTCAAATATCAAAAGTTTGTGAAAGAGTTTATGTATTTTCAAATTATTTTTATTCTCAAATCTCAAAATCACATGTATGTATGGATATGTTTGCTGGGAAATGATAAACAAATTCTATATGAATGTGGAGTTGTTAAGCTTGTAATATTTTTTGTTTGTAATTTTCGTAACCATTAAAAGCGGGTGTTCGATATGTTTTGATTGTTGATGTGTGTTTTTAATGAAAAATTTTATTTATTATTATTTTTTGTCATTTAATTTAAAATTATGTTAGTTTTTTGCAATTTTATATAAATTCAGTTTCATTTTTATTAAATTTATGTTCTGCTAACCAAATTTTGACAATTTGTCAATGTTTAACTAATCTATGGTTAAATGTTTTTTTTTTTTTTTACTATTATTATTGTTTATAGTTGTTGTTTTATATTGTATGTTTTATTGTCTCAAATGTCTTGTTTGTCATGCTTTTGGTTTATTATTTTTTTATTTGAAGTTGATTTTTATTTTCTTAAACTCGGGTAAAGTTTGTTAAAGTAATATTTATTTATTTCTTTTTTTTCTTAATTTATTTTATATTTTATTTGATTTTTTATTCGGTTGCAATTAGTTGTGCTTAAATTCTATTTGATATTTTAATGCTTAAAGAAAAAAAACTAAATTTATGGGATAAAGTAGAATAAATGTGTATTTTAAGAAAATACCAAATGTGAGAGAAATCTAAAAAAAAGAAGAAAAAATTTGCATTAAATTATTTCTATGAGTTTCTTGGTTTATTTTTCAGTGGTTTATTTTTGGTAAATGTTATAAGGTCATGTATTCGGGACAAAGTTGAAACATTTAGCAAGATGACATATGTAAATAAATATTTAATCATTATTTTGAAATATTTAAATCTTATTTTTTATTTATTTAATTTTGCTTTAATTCAAAATGTCAGTTTGTTGATCGCTTAGACGAATTTGGCTTAGTTGTTTTATTGTTTCTTATTTTATCATCTTATACTTTTATTAATGGTCTATTGTTTTGGCTTTTTGTTTAGAAAATAATTTTTTAAAAAGATGATCATTTAGAAATGTCATAAGAACACAGAAATTATGTATAAAAGCAAAGTAAAAATTCTGGTTTGAGTGTTGTTATAATATACATAAATCAAAAGACTTAAGAAATTAACTTTGTTTGATTTTTTAAACTATGTAAGATAGTACTTTAAATATTTTTCACACACAGAAAAAAGATTGGTTGGAAAACGGTTCCCATTACACAATTTCAATTAGCATAATAAAAATGTATTCCTAAACTCTAAAAAGTTATAAATATAATAGCATTAGTATATTAAGAACTATTAAAACATCATTGTAACTGAATTGAGGTTTTAGAAATTGTTAAGTAAGTTGAATGAATCGATTTGAATTTTATTTAAATTTATTTTTACAATTTGGTAAAAGCAACCGAATTTAATTCATTGCTTTATGTATTTCTCCCATATGTTGGGGATTATAATAAAAAGTTGGTATTTTCAACCAATTTTTTTTTTTTTTTATCGTTGACATTTGTAAAAAATAAAACTAAATGTACAAATTTTAAATACAATGTAAAAAAATTTATAATTTTGTTTTAAATATTAAAATTTTGCTGATAGTTCTGAAAAAGGTTTGTACATATGTTTCTTGTCTGGAGGCACTCATTAACCACTGAATATTTGTACATGTATAAATCTGTGCAAATTTATTATCTTACGTAATTTTTCAGGCTTCAAAACAAAATCTATTCACTATCACCACTAAATATGATAAATTTTATCTTTCAAAATCAAATAAGCAAGTGAGGATACAAGATAATTGCTGCATCAGAAATTGTGTGCCTGTATTTCCCTTATATAGACACACATACATATGTATATAGAAGTCCGTCAAACAAAACAGAAAAAATCAATCCAAATTAGGGCAATAAAACGTGAATATGTACATATATAATATCCAAAAGTTTTTCATTTAATTGTTTTTTAATTTTGCAAACATATTCAATTTTCCTTATGTGCGATTTTTTATGTTTATATTTTTAATAAAAGTAAATTGAAAAATGTCAAAATTTTAAAAATTCAATTCACAATAGTGCTTCTATCTTTAGAAACCAACTGTTACGAGAACCGAATACATTCAGTTATTACAAACGACTTATATGATAGTTCCTGCAACCGACCAAATTCGATTGGCAACAAATTCGGTTGCCACAACGAATCTGTTTTCTCTGTGCACTTATTGTCTCAAATCCTAAATGTATTTTTATATAACGAAAATTAGTTTCTGAAATTTGCAACAAATAAATATAGATTTTATTGATTGTTTTTCATATAAATTCACGAAACGAATTACTGTTTCATAAAATTCGGCTGGTAAAAATTTTGAAGATTTTATAAAACGAAAAGAAAATTCGTTTCGACAATTTTTGAAATTCGATTTATGTTGTTGGTTTTTTAATATAAATAAAATGTAGAAACAAATTTACATTAAAAAAATTAGGCACTTAAAAGTTAAATAAGGTTTTTTCTTACCAACGTTTTTGATTTTTTATGTTTTTTTTTTAATTTGAAGATACAAATTATTAAGATATAAAAAAAATAACTGCAAACGTCTTTTGGCAGTAAATTAAATATTTAGTTAATTTTTGCTATTAAAAATATTTAAAAGTATTCATTAATAAAAAATATAAATTGTTATTACCGATTTTCTTGAAAATTCTTTTTGTTCCGAAATTCAAATATGTTACTTTATATTATGGGGGAAAATAACAAAGAAGATTTCCATATCCGATACCGATGAAATTCGGTATATATACTCTTTACATCAATACAAAATTTTAAATTTTCAAAATTTTCAAATTCGTTGTAGTTTAGATTTTATAGCGGTACAAATTTATTTTTATTTTATTTTTTTAATTTTTTTAATACATGAAACTTTAATTAATAAATCTTCAGACTTATTTGTTCGATTTCAACAATCATTTTTGAAATAAAAATTATAATGAAATCAATATTCGTCCTTGTATCAGAGATATTTAAAATAATTATATCTTAAATTTTTATAATTTTTTATAAATTAGAATGGAACCATGAGAGGATGCTGATGAAAAATAAATATTTTTATACCCACCATCAAAAAGATCGGGCGTATATTGTATTGTAATATTCCGTGTGTAACATATCGAAAAAATCATTTAAAACCTCATAAAGTATATATGTATGTATTTTCTGGGTCCCGGTTAGATTACGAGTCGATCTAGCTATGTCCGTCTGTTTGTTGAAAGAAGGATATGGCTCGAACGGGGAAACCAAGAGGACGAAATTTGGCTCAAATATTTATCTTATATAAGGTTTTTTGTGATTGAAAATGGGCAAAATCGGTAAATAAAAAAAAGCTATGGGCTAAATGTGCAAGCTCGGTATTCGCGACTACCCAACATCGCGACGGCCCGGTTATCGCGACGCACGATGTGTGATTTAGACAATTTAGCTGATCAAAACCCCTAATTTTATTTTTTTTTTTTGCGTTTTGAAAAAAAAAAATAGTTATTCTCATTAAAAACCTTCCAAGTAACTGAAAAATGAAGAAAATATTAAAATAATGTTAACCGTTATTAAGCAGCGGAACCTTGAACAGGACTGTTGTTGAAGACAAATTTAGTACAAAATATTTTTTTGGTGAGAAGTTTAATTTTGAATAGCTGTAACTTTATTATTTTAAGCAAAATTTTTATGAATCTTTTTTTGTTTTAAAGATTGATGTGTTATATATAACGGAAAATAACAATAATCTTGGGGATTATTCCGTCAACTTTTTTGGGCATTTTTTCGTTTTTATATTAATTTTTATTGGACAAAAACTAAAAAGTCCCACAAAGTCCCGTTATCTAAATGGCACTTTTGTAATTACTGATAGGTTGTCTTCCAAAATCAGTAATAAATTTTTGCTCCAATTTGCTCCTTTTCAATTCGCAAAGCAACTAATGATCAGGTGTCAACGTATTTCTTGCCCAAAAATTTTTGATATTTGTTTGCTTGCATTTTCGTATTTTTGAGTTTATTTTTAGAAATATTAGTAAAATTTTAATTAAAAATGTTGATATTGAATCAATAACATCATTTTTAAACAAAATAGTTAATAAATTGACGATTTTAAGTTTCAGATTTTCGTCATTAAGGCTCCACGGAAGAAATATCATCAAATAATGTATTGTTCCAATTGGTAAATTATCCGAAGACGGCTTAATTTAAATTAAATTGCAGGTTCTATAATCATCCAAAAAGGTTAATATAAAAAACTGTCGCGATTACAGGGCCGTGGCAAATACCGACGGCCCACTATACTAGAAACACGATGTCCGTTGTAGCTTCAGTTCATACTTTTCTGCTGATATCTTTTAAACAAAAGCATGTACTACAACAGATAATTTGAGGGTCGATGTAAACTTGGAAACAAAAAATTGGCGTGGTCCGCCCACTTTACCGTCCACATCCCATATACCGTAAAATTTGCAAAATTTGATGGTTGGTATATGGATTCAGCCAAGTCGAATATAACACTCTCTCTTGTTATGCACTCTTATAAATTTTCTTGTAAGTTTACCCTATTTATAGTAGGTAACTTGACTCATACTATAAATAAAAAAGTGGTATTTTTAAATTCGTGAAAAATATATATGTAGAGGATGGAACCATTTTTAATGTTCTCTGTAAGTATCGTGATGGGACTCTCAATAGTGTCTGAGTTATTAAAAAAAAATCACATCGAATAAACTGAACAAATTCATGCTTGAAATTTCTTTCAAATTAATTATTTTTTTTATTTTACACTGCGTTATATTTTTTGTAATAACTTAGAAGCCATTGAGAGTCCCATCACGATACTTACAGAGAACATTAAAAATGGTTCCATCCTCTACATATATATTTTTCACGAATTTTAAACTACCATTTTTGGAGATATGTGACCGCGAAATTTAATTTGCGAATTATCCGCCAAAAAAAATTCAACATAAAAACATGTTTCAGGTATCATTTTAAAGGTAATTTCATTACTTTTAAATATTCGCCTCAATATAAGTTGTAACGTAAATATTTTGGAATATATTCGTATTTAAAAAAAAAAAAACAATTTTCCTCTTATTTGAGATATTATAAATCGCGAGCTATCGCGGTAATTAAACTTGGCATTTTATTACATTCGGATGATTTTTGGAAGAAATTAGCGATTTTTCTATTTTATTACAAACAAAACAATACAAATTGCAATAAATATTTCGTATTTATTATGATATTTGTTATAATAACTCCTAAAATATTGCGAGTCCCAGAATGCCACTTTCCACGGTTATAGAAAACATTTTCATCATTAACATATTTTTTTTTTTTTAATTTTTAAAAAGACCACTTTTCGAGATATTTATCCGTGAACGAAAAATCGCGAGATATGGACCATTTTGATGTTGAGAAAAAAGTTATGTTATACGTCATATTAAAGGTAACTTTGATACGAACCACTTGATGAAATTATCTGAAATTTTGAATTAGTCTTAGTTTTGATAAGAATAATAATTGTATCAAATATCATTAAATTCGGAGAGGAAAAGTCAAAAATTGGAATTTTTCGTGTTGGTTTTAAATGGAATGATTCATTTGTTTAATTTTTTTCCAAACAAAAATTTGACAATTTATGTATTTATCGCTTGAAGTAAAAATGTTTAGGAACTTTGTCTATAAAACATACGTTTTAGGCACAATGTGTGTATATATAAAGGGAAAATGTGTACAATATTATAAACATGTGTATAAACGTTCAGTATACTTAAATGTTTATGTATTTTTGTAGACAAAATAATGTAATTTGTTCTAATAAAAATTGTCTGTTTAATTTTACGCATTTTCTGCAATTTTACAAGAAAATTTACTTGTATTATAAAAGTAATTTCACATGCATTTTTTATAGTGTGTTTCAGATCACCTTGATTGACGTTTTATTTTTTTTTCAATGAGTGTAGCGAATCACAGAGGGTTTAAACAAGTAAACGAGTATTGCAAAAAAAAAAAATATATATATGTATATATATATATTTGTTTGTTTAGCCTTAATAGCAAACGGTGGGTCGAAAATGGCGGTTAATTCAGGTAATGGTGATATCAATATCATAATGATCACGCCTTATTTTTTATTTATTATTAAATAAGAAATGCATTTTTAGAATTTTAAGATTTTTTTAAATCCGTCCTTCTATATATTGGCGTTAAAAGGTGATATCAATATTTTAATATTTATAGTATTAGGTTTTTACATTGATTGAAACGTAAAAAATTTATTTTTGGAATTTTAAAATTTTTTCTTGAAAAAAAAAAAAAAAAAATTCTTATGTCCGTCCTTTTGTTTTGTAATTTTTTGCAAATTTTCCAATTCAAAATCGTTTATTTTGGACTCAATTGAGATTTCAAATTTCCTCTAATTGATAGATAGTTTTGTTTTTATCTAATTACAAAAAATATAATAAAATCGGTTGAAGCGTTGTGCTACATATGGAGAAAACTTGACCTAAATATTACAAAATTGAGATTGTTGAAACTTCAAATGCATATAACTCGAAAATTATTTAAGACAAATTCTACATACAAATCGAGTAGGGAATAACAATTTTCAAGTGGTTAACTTTTTCTGTATCATTAGTACCTTATTTTGAGCCCCCATAGCTCAGCTCCTTCCAAACTAAAAATCTTACTCCCCTTTACTACGTCTATGAGAAATCTTATGTAAATCCAACCAGCTGATTAGAAGTTACATATTTATTTCCAAAAATGCTCAAAAAAAGTCAGCATTTAACCTTTTTTTTTTTTGTATGCGAACTATTGGAGTTTTTTCGAAAAAAAAAAAAAAATAGTTTCTAAATATTTCATTATCCCGTTCCTGATTTTCTGACATCAATTTAAATCAAATTTGAGTTTCACTAATGAGAGCAAATATTCTATCAGAAATATATGTTACTTAATTAAACAATATGTGAATGTCCTAAGCAGCGTTGCCAGTAGAATGATGATTTTATTATATTTTTAATGATTTTTTCATACAAAATATGATCATTTTTTAAACTGAAGGCTACAATTTGCTTATGTTAAATAGGAATTCAACTGCTTTTTCCGATTGCATTTTTCGTACTATATTATATATCAAGTCAAAAGTTAAAAAAATCTTAACTAAAACTTTAAAATCAACATTATTAATCACGCAGTACTTAAATCTATATTTACCACACGCAAAGAAAATACATGATTTCGAAATGCTCGCGGAAATCAAGTGATGTTCCTAAGTAGTTTATATGGCTAACACAATCAAATTATTGTGTTTTAGACTAAGCTGAATCGATTATTTTTTGTTCTGATCATTTTAACATATGATGCTTTGTAATAATATAAAGTCGGTGTACTAAAAGAATAATATGTTTCCTAGTAACATATTATTTCAATGAAATATTTGTATGTAATATTTTAATGCGAGGGGTGACAATAATATGCTCGTCTTTATTGTTGTCTCTCTTTCGAAATAATTTACTCATTCAGTAATGAAATCTTAAATGTGACGGACGCAAAGTGAAGAAAAACGTTTAAAAAAGTTCACAAAATTTTTATTAAAAAACTTTATTATTATTATTTTTTAATAACGAGTGCTGACGGAGCAAATCATCAATGGCCAAATTTCAAATTGGAAATATTTTTCGGTAAGTACAATAAATATCAATAATTCAGTGCGGTCAAATATAAAAATAATAATAAAAAAATGTATTTCTACAATTTTCTTTTAGGTGTGTGAATGTGAAGATGAATTTTCTTGAACGAAATCGTCCAGTGAAGGCTGTCGTATTTGTTTTTTAATTATTTTCTATTCACAAAATTTAAATTAAAAAATAATAATAATAAATAAAAATACATTTTAACCGTATGCATAGTATTATGATTGGGGGTATTATAATATTTAATATAGGGATCATGTTATATTTATGCAGTATGGTTGTGAGAACTATCACATATAAATGTTATGATTATGAGGTCCATATTATATTAATATTGGATAGGACAATATTATGTTCACAAAAGGGTATAATAACAGATATGATTGAGGGAATCATAAACCTAAACATTAATGATAGTTACCGATTATGGTTTGACCAACCATGTTTTTTCTTTGCGTGCAGATGTCATTTTATGACCACATTTTTTTGTATAGAAACGTTGTTAAAATATTATATAATAGTTTAAAAGACAGATATATTTGTAGTTTCTGTTTTAGAGATATTACACAACATTTAAAAAGAAATATATTGCCAATGATATTCAAAATATACGCTTCTAAGTGTTTAAAAAAAAAAAAATTATTATAAATGATTGAAAACTCATTAAAAAAGTATTAATAAATGAACATGTAAACTAGAATGGTGGGTGGGTTGAAATAAATGAAAAGTTGTACCGCCACCAGCATCTTAAAAAAAAAAAAAAGAACACAGAAAAAATCTTAATTAACTCAGCATGAATATTTGTATATTAACATTTAATAAATGGAAAATTTTCTTTAAATAATGATTAAAACAATTTAAATATTGTTTAAAATTAAAAAATTCCTACAGCCTAAATTAAATTGCCTTAAACAATTTACCCACGAAAACCATTTATCTTTAAATCATAAATATTATTTTTTTTTTAATTGCAAATTAAAAAGCTTTAATTATAAAGGAATTTTTATTAAACATCAATTTATGTAATTTTAATTGCTTAAAATAAATCATATAATTAAAATGTTTTCAGCTTTGATCGAACACCACGATAACTTTAATAAGAATTGTTAAATAGTCTTTAAACTATTTAAGAATTCTTATTTAAGTTGTTACAAATGACATGGCACATTTGTGTTGTTTAAAATACTTGAATGTGTTAATTTAATAATAATTTAAGTTTTAATTTAAACACAGTAAAAAAAAGACTTAAAACACCTTTCATATTTTGTACACCTGTTACGAGCCCTTGACAACATGACAATTTTCTTTAAAAAAAAAATTTAAATTTCATATTAAATTCTACTAGCAGCTAAAGAAATTAAATTAAAAAAAAAAGGTGACAAGAAAACAAGTTCAAATTTTATGGTCTTTTCATACTTGTAAATAAGTACAAGTAGTTAAATCTAAATTTATATAGTTGTTCTATAGAATCACATAAATTAATATTTAATTGATGTTTAAATTAAATAGACAGAAAGACAGACATATGGACGGACGCATATTTAATAACTTTTCAATAGTTAAACCTTTAAGTAATTATTAATAAATACACACTTTATATGAGTTTTTTATGTAAGATAATAAACTATCATGTGAATGTAAATGTGATTAAGATTGTCAATGTGATTGAAAATTAAACCACAAATTAAGATAAAAATATAGAAAAATTATACAAAATGGAAAAAAAAAGAAATAAAAATGAATAAAATAAAAAAGTAATACATAACTATATTGCTTAACAGATGTGCAAAATGACACTGTTATAGAAACCCACTTTGAACAGATGTTGTTTGTTGGCAAATAATTTTTCATTTTTTTTCTTTTTTTAATTATTGGGTGGCACATTGGGTTGGTTGTTTGGTTTGATTTGGTTTACTTGAGTTTCTTTTGATCTATATAATTAACTTGTTGCATTAATCTGTAACTAAAGTAGTGATTTACTACATAATTAAGTATACACACAAGTATAACTGCATTATGAATTATTAATTTATTGCAATTTCAATTGCAATTATTGTAGTAGGAGATTAAAAAGAAAAATTGGAATTGAAACATTAATATTAATAGGTGATATTTTGAACCAAACCCTTAATGAAATCCATAACTTAAAAAAAATAAATTCTATATATTTCATTGTAGAAAATATAAGTTTGTCACAGCGTTTGTAATTTCTACAATATTTACGATCTTATGTGAAAAGATTTTTTGAGAAAATTCAATGATTTCTACGAACTCTGACATCGATTTCTAATATTTTGGTCCAGCAATTCTTAAGCTTGGCAGCATATTTTATCATATTTTGACAGAAAATGCTTATTTTATAACGCATTCTTTTTTTGCATATTTTAGTTATAAGAGCATAATTTTGTATATTTTGCCCTCAGAAAGAAAAATAATTTAGCATTAGTAAAATTTTCTTTTTACGGTCACATCCTTTTTAAAATCCAAATCATCAATAATTTTCTTCTAATAAATATTGTTCTAAGAAATTACATTTTAATTTTAAGTGGACATTTTTAGACTTTAAGAGCATTTTTAATGCGCATAGACACTTTTGTTAGAGCATATTTTTGTTTACCCTGGTAGTTGCATTAATTATAATGAAAAACAAGGAAGATCTCTGTATTCGGCTTTAACTCTATAACTTCAGCAGGATCCGAGAATAATCGGTAATTTGTCGATTCTTTGTAATTTGATACCTTTTTTATTTTTTTGTCATTTGGCGGTTTTTGCAGTTATTGGGCAGTTTATTTTAGACATGTGATTTATTTAAAGAGTTTTTTTGCGATTTTATTTTTTTGTAATTTCGCTTTTTTTTCAAATTTGACGATTTGTAGAAATTTTTTTCGCTTTTTCTTTTTTAATTATTTGATGATTTCTTTGTAATTTTTTGATTATTTGTGATACGATTTTTTTTTTGTATTTTGAGGATTTTCTTTTGCTTTTTTTGTGTATTTTAGCATTTTTTTTTTTTTTTGTATTTTGGCGATTTTCTTTTGCTTTTTAAAATCTTTTGTAAATGGTAGTTATTTGATGATTTGACGACTTTTTTCTTATATATAAAACAAATGCATATAGTTTATAAACAATGTATTCTGCATTTTAGCGGTTTTGGTTATAATTTAACTATTTTTTATTAATAAGGCGATATTTAGTTTTAGTGATATTGTTCTCCACAAATATGACAATAACAAATTTATATAGCTCAGTGGTTCCAAAACCTCTTAATTGAAAATAACTCTGTAACTTTTGCAATTGAAAATTTTACAGATAAATTTAAAAACTTCTGGAAATTTTACAAAGTTGTGATTGAGCTTGTGGGGAGACTGTTACCCAAATCATCTCCGGTTTTACTTCATACGTATTTGCGTTATTATTTCTTTTGTAAATATAAAAAAAGATATCGTCCATTCCATGAAAGAACGGCCGAAAATATTTTTTATGTCTTCCGATTTTAATAATATTTGGCATACGCATACCCTATGGAGCCATTTAAATATCTCCATTTTTATTTTTTTAATTTTGAAAAATTCTCGAATTTATTCGCGATTTTGATTTTTCGAAAAGTCAAAAAAAATCGCAAAAGTGTCTAAATTTAAACACCAATATCTCCAAAAGTTATTAACGGATTTTAATGATTTAAATTGCATATTTAACAATAATATGTCCACTATAAATGTATTAAAAAAATGCAATTTTAGTATGCATTTTTGGAAAATTTCTACCTTTCAATTTTTTTCTCCCTCTAATATAAAAAAAATTGCAATATAAATTGTTCTGGAACAAAATGGTTCACTATTTAAAAAAAATTAAATATTTCTTCAAATTTTTTCATAACAAAAAATTATTTTTTTTAAATTTTTGTGAGCTTATTTTAAAATTAATTTTAAACATAATATTTCATAATTTGTTATTTGCGGTATAAAACCTATTTGTCTCAGATTAAGTGCTGATATTTTATATAATAAACATATTTGTTTGTCTTCAATATTAAGCAAAAATCAAATTTCTTAAAAATGCATCAGCATTTTTTCCTTAAGTGCATCATTAGCAAAAAAATATTTTTGATTTATTCAATATAATTTATAATATTTATTGTAATAAACTTTATATTGGTTTTTTAATCAATAAAATCCGACGTATAGTTAAGGAGTTATAAACATTTAAAGTTACATATTACTAAAAAAAAGTATACAAAAAATAAAAATCAAAATTTTTTGAAAAATTTAAATTTTTGTATGAAAAAATAGATGGAAATTAAAAAAAAATATATATATTAAAATAGTAGATTTTATTGTCCCACAACAGTTATTTTTGCATTTTATAGTAAAGATATTGCTTTTTAACATATTAAAAAAAATTAAAATCGAAAGGGTAGAAAGTGTTTTCAAAAATGCATTCTAAAACTGCATTTGCATTATGAATGCATTTTTAAAATATAATGTTATTTTTAAATTACCACATTAAAAGAGAACATATTCATCTTTTACATACAGTTTAAATCGTTAAAATTCGTTAACAGCTTTTAGAGTTATTGATGTTTAAAATTGCACACTTTTCCGATTTTTTTGACTTTTCGAAGAATCAAAATCGTGAATAAATTCTCGAATTTTATAAAGTTCAAAAAAATAAAAACGGAGATATTTAAATGGCTCCATAGGTTATAAGCGTACCAAATATGAACAAATCGGATAACCCTCCGTAAAAAAATTGGCATTTTTTGTCAATCTCTCGTGGAATGGACGATATGTATATAATTCAGAAAAAAAAATTATTAAAACAATTTTTTTTAACTTCAATTTCATAATAATATAACTTTTAATCGATTTCATATATTTATATATTTGTTGCAGCAATATTATTTAGAATTTTGTAAGAAAGAGAAGCCAGAAATTATAGAAAAATTATCGTCGACCTAAATATCTATTAAACTAAAACAGATAACATACATAAGTAAACAAATTTCTTGTAGATTTACAAATACTATATATATATATGAAATTTTTAACATTCAAATCATAAATGAATTTTTGGCCAGGGGACTTACCCTCTAGTCCGCTGATATTCTAGGGATCTGTGCTCCTCCTATTCAGAAATTACTATGTACAGTTTATCTACACTGTACATAATGATTAAACGATAATAAAAAGTGCAATACAAATACAAAATAAACTGAAAAGGTTTTTTCTAACATCTCTAATTTTTATAGAACGATTCTTCGCAAACAAAAAAAAAAAAAAATAACAAGCGCGAATGTTATATTCGGCCCGGCCGAATCTATATACCCACCATCAACTTTTTCAAATTTTACGTTATATGGGAGGGGCGGTAAATTCGGCAGTAAAGTGGGCGTACCACGCCCATTTTTTGTTTCCGAGTTTACATTGTTCTTTGAACTATTTGAACTCAATTTCGTTGATTTTCACCATATATGGGAGGTGGGCGGTAAAGGACCACGCCCATTTTTTGTTTCCGAGTTTTTTATTGATCTCCAAACTATACGTGTAAAATTTCGTTGTCGTATATGCTTTTTTTTAAGAGATATCAGCAGAAAAGTATGAAATAAAGCTAAAACGGACACCCTGTGTTTCTAGTATTTTGCCCATAACTTTTTTGTTTATAAACCGATTTTGCCCATTTTCAATCCCAAACAAACCTTATATAAGACAAATATTTGTGCCAAATTACGTTGTCCCGTTCGAGCCCTATCCTTTCAACAGACGGACAGACGGACGGACATAGCTAGATCGACTAAGAATCTAACCAGGACCCAGAAAATATGATGATTGCTTCGATACGTTACACACGGAATGACAAAATCAATATACCCCCATCTTTTTGATAATGGGTATAAAAATAGAGAAATAATTATTAAATTCCCTTGCAAGTACAGATTCATCATAAAGAATACTAAAATACTTATATGATTTTTTTGAATTACACCAAATATGTCTTAAATCTCTATTGGGTCATTTAAGTTCTATTCGCTGAAAATAATTGCTACCATGTATTTAAAAATAAATTTTAGTTAAATTAAAAATTCTTGTCATTTAAATGAATAAAATAATAATTTATTACAAAATAAATAATAAAATAAAATCATTTATGTAAATACAAAAGAGCAATTAGCAAAATGGCTTAATGCGACCACTGCCATAAATAATTTCCTTTGCATAATTAAACAACTAAACCAAATGAACAAACTGACTAACTAACCTGCCAGTCAGCTAGCCAACCAACTAAACAACCTCCTCCATATTAAGAAAAAAAAAAAACTTATCGAAGGCATCGTAAAACTTAAAGATTGTAAAACAACATCTGTTACTACTCAAACAGATAAAAATTTATTGCAATTGTTGAGACGGATCGATTAAGTCCACAAGTTAGTAAATGATTGAATGTATTAATGCATCCCATGTGTTGTTTTTTTCGTATGCGAATGAAGTCAATGTGACTGACTAACTTAAATGCATTTGACTTGCAATGACAAGTGAGTCAAGATTCAAGTGCATGATTTAACAACAATTGTTTGTTTGTATTTAAGTTTAAGTGTAAAGATGTCACTCATCATTTGTACAGAAAGTGTTTACACTGGGATGAATTTAGGAGAAATAATTGTGAATAAATATTTTATAAAGATCTAATCAAATTAAACCTTTTAGTTATCTAATTTGAATCTAAATTAAACCAGATAATTATTCATTTTATCTGAGTTATTTTAAAATGATTTAAAATCAAATACTAATTTGATTTTCATCTTCGTTTGTCGCCCTTTAAGAAGCTATAGAGTAAGCATTAACTTCTTACAAATCAGCATATTTTTAGTTGTGTATAAAACAAACTAATACGAAGCTAGTGTGTTATATCCTAACATTCATATAAGTTCATAAGTTTATTACTCTATTCTAATGTTTTTTTTTTAAGATTTTGTTTGATGCACTTGTAAGTTTTTTTTGTCGTTTTTATTGGTTATGGCGGCAATGAGTTGACTGGCGGTGATGAAGCTGATGAACACAATGATGACGACTTGACTTTAGTGTTGATGATCTTAGAATGCATTGAGCTCGTTTTGTGTGCAGGAAATGCATTTAATTGCCTTTTGCCATTGAATTTGCAATTGTTCTTGCTGAGGTTAGAGATTCATTTAGATGTTTTTTTTTTTTTAGTTTTTTAATTGTGTTTCAAAATGAATTTGCTTTTAATATTTTTTAAACATGCAGGTATTTACGGTTGCACGTGTTAAACAAATATTACTACTAATTGTTGCAACCTTGAAATATCTATTTTTTTTTTTTTTTTTTGATTAAGTAAAACTGAAAAAAAAAAAAAACACAAAGATGTTAAATTCATCTGCTACATCCATAAGTTTGTATGTAACCAACTACCACTTAAAAAATTACACTTACTTATATGGATTGAGAAGTTTTTATGAACTGAGTTCAGTAGTCTCAAAGAACCAAATCTCTTTATTATTAAATGATGTTGTTTTTAAGAAATATATTATTATTGCATCTTCTAAAGTTATATCCGATGTGAAAAGCTTTGAATATATATGTATTTAGTCTATGTATTTATGTATTTAAAAAAGTTCTTATTTTTAAAATTTTCTATACAAATTTTTTACAAAGCCATTTTGTAAAACATCATAAAATACCAGAATTAAGCTAGAAATAGTTTCAACAATAGTAGAAGTTTTAAAAGGTCTAAAAACTCGTTTTCGCCAATATCTCGGATATTAATGGACCAAAAACATTTTTCTGTGTAAAAACATAGTCGCTATATTGTATAAGAGCTTAGAAAATCCGACAACAAAAATTATTTTTGGAGGTATCTTCGCTTTTTTAGCTATATCGCGGTTATTTATAAACCAATTGTGCTCATTTTTATTAGCGTTCTTCTAAGGAATATTTCCTAAAATTTCATTTATAAAACATATATATCTGATAACTGGAGATTTCTAAAAACTGATTTCAACAGACATATCCGTATCTCTTTATGTCGATTTCCCTATCAATAAGGGGTCTTATATGAATTTTATAGAAATTACAAACGGAATCACAAACTTATATATACCCTTTACACTTTACACAATCTATATAATGTAATAATTCATTAATAAGACTTTTCAATCCCTGTAGTTTCTCATATAATCATGTATGTGCTTTAAACAATTCGTGTAAATTATGTGATTTTTTTTTCGATCGTTTTCATTTATATAAGAACAAAAATGAATTGTTCTTAAAGTTACGTTTAGCTTGTACTCGTATTAGTTGTAATTAAAGGTGTCACATAACATCCTATTGTTTTTAAGTTTTTTTTTTTGCTTCGTTTTGATGAAACTTTGTATCACAATAAATTATAAATAATGATACAGATGGTTTAATTATCTTCATAAGTAATAAGTGTTGTTGTATAATATGTTTAATGTGTTTTAATAAATAATTTTGTTGCATAAATGTGTCAAGTTGTTTTAAGAAAAAAAAAAAAAAAATTGGTGGAATGTTGTACATCCTCTACTTGTAAAAATTTTATTAAATGTTGTTAATGGCTAAACGAAATTATGACCTAAATTTTTTTTTCATGTTTAATCGACAAAATAAAAGGGTAAAGAAAATGAACAATTAATTTTGGTAATAAATAACACTGCACAGAGGGCCAGAGAAATTGATTTTTGGCCATAAGTCATTTTTATGAATTAGAAAATATCGAATATGGCAAATTATTAAGAACATTTAAAACCATGTTTCCCGATTTTTTTTTTTTTTTTTTTTTTTTGATCCATCAACACCATTTCCTTCTGCATGGAATCAAAGTTAAAAAAGTTGTTAGAAATTTATTTTATTGAAGGGCCATTTTGCTACATATTTTTGTGTCAAAACTTGAAATTTTTTTTCGCATCAATTTACATCTAAATCGGCAATTATAGCAAAAATAATGCGAATTAAAATTCGCAATTCTCTTTTTACGTTTGCCTTTATGAAACCGACCTTCAGCCGCAAATATCTTTTTAAATTCTGACTCTTTTAAACAACTTTTGATGCAATTATGTTAACAACACTTCATTGTGTAACACAAAAAAAATTCAAGACCTGAAACGGTTCCACGTGGTGCCGGCAAGCACCCAAAGTCAAAAATTCCAAAAAAAGTGTTTGAAACTAACAATTTTTTTTTTTTATTTCTTTTTCTTGCTGTAGTCGCAAATTTTAACATAAATGTCCAATTCTTCTAACGTAGACTACAAACACTTGTAGAAAAGGACCAACATGGATTTAATTACCGTGCAATTAACCAGTGTCAAATTATGTTGTGCAAAAGTCGTGAAACCAAATTTTACAAAATTTTAAAATTTTGCAGTTTTTTCACTGGGGATTTTACGCCGTTTCGGATATTTCAAAATTCAAAACAGAGCCTAATAGCTCTTAAAATTATGCATTATTTGATATATATCTCGTTAATGTTCCTTCAACAGTAATGCTGTAGAAGGTACCCAAACTTGGAGAGAAAAAACGAGAATGGCGCCAAGAGGTGCATTTTTCGAGAGGCACACTTGCAACGTTATTTCAGTGAAGCTCGAGTATAGCGTTATCAAAAAACGTTTACAAATGACATTTAAAAATCATTGTGGATGTTGTTGTTATAAATCAATTTTAAACTGAAATAAGTTCTTGTGTAAAGTTTTACTTACGCAGAAAATATAATTTCACTAAAAATATTCATCAACGATTTTCATGGGCTAAGAACGCGATGTTTTTAGTTTAACATTAATCGTCGAGGCACATCCAAGGCGCTAATCAAAATTGGCGATGATATATGTCAATTTGTAGCTGCTTTAATACCCTATTTCGAAATCAATATAGCGCTCGAAAAAAAGTACGATTTTTCATTTAATGCAACATTAGAGATTTTACTAAGTGCAATTAAAAAATGTATATAAATGACATTGTCTTATGACTTATTTAAAAAAAAAAAAATATGAATTTTGCAATAAATGGATGAATATGAACAAGACTACATCACTAAAAACTGAATTTTGCAAATTTTATAAGAAGGTTTAATAATTATTTAATCGTTAATATATCCACGCATACTTAACTTATAGCAATATTTTTAATTTGTATTTTAGATACAGCATTGTAGAGTACATAAATGTAATAATTTTTAATTTAGGGCTATAAATAGAATTTTGACAATTTTTTTTATAAATTTATATCTTAAACCGCCATAACATTGATGCCGTTCGGTAAAAGTCATTCACGCGAACAGATCTGTATTCCACTAGAGCCAAGGAATATTGGTACTAAATATCGTTGATGTGCCATTTAAAAATTTTCGAAATTTTTTTGAACATCAAAAGTAAACGATTTTGAAAAATTTCCCATATATATATATTTTTTTTTTTTTTTTTTTTTGAATTTTAATCAAATAAGGTAAAATTTGTTTGATATTAGCCTTCTTCCAAAGAAATCCTCACGAATCCTCAGTCCGAGAAAAGCAATTTTTTCTATTTGTATATCTATTAGACTGTTAGTTTTTGAAAAAAGTTGCCCAAACTTGCTCCAAATGTTAAATGGCCAAATCACAACTTTTTATAATAGTGTTCCTAGATTTTAAAGAAAACATAAATTTCAAGAAGACATTCAGATATGTTTTCAAATAAATATTTATCCAGTTTATTTATACAAAAAAAGGATACTTTCGATATAATTATATATGCAACTAATTTTCTATCTCTATTTAAAAGAAGTAAAAAAAATATGGAAATTGGTCACGATTGGTCTATTATTTCACCTCGCTCCCATACAAATACCCCACGAATAAGATTTTAAGGCCCATTTTAAAAAATCACGTTAACTCCCAAAATCGCATATAAATTACAGTATCATTTTAATATTTGACACAAATAAATTTAAAATAAGTAAAACTCATATAAACTAATTTCCTATTAGTTCCATTTCCGAAAATTTCAGAAAGCATTTTAATGCATAAACGGAATGGTGTAGAGTGTCATATTGTCGGGATAGACCGACTGTAGCTTTCTTACTTGTTTTTTTTTAAGTTTGCTTCTGAATTCAATAACCTCAAAGAGAAACAGAAAACTTAATATTAAAATGATACGACCACAAACAAATTTTGGACGCCATTTCCTTCTGCATTTAACCATTTCGAATTTTTTATATTTTCGATAATTTTATCGAATACAGATTTCAAAGTTTTCTTGTTTTTGGTTTTTGATAATTTTATCGATTATAAAAAAAAAGTAAACTTTAACTTAAACATAACTTAAAGAAACATTTTGAGTCTGCCATTTTGTTTTTTAATTCTGATTTCAGTTTCAAATTAAGTAACCCTAAAACTACCTTTACACAAAATTTTAGCTGAATCAGAAATTTTTTTTTAAATTTTGACAGCCTTTTGGTTCCGTCATTTTGAATTTTTTATTTTTTAGTGCATTTTTGGATTCAGCAAGCCCAATAACCTTGATATATAAATTTTTTGCCATACCCGGCAACGATAAAGAGTTTTGGTCAAAAATCTATCTCCCTGGCCCTCTGTGCACCGGTGGGCAAAAAATTCGTTTTCCTTAAAAAAAAAAATGTGGACTAGATGGAATTTAATCTGCTAAACATGTTTTTTTTTTTTCATCAATTCGTAATTGTTTTAATGGGCATGTCTAATATCTCCCTCTTATAACAATAACACCAAAAAATACTGACGAAAATTATGGCACTAAAACATTATTTTTTTATCTGCTAAATAGTTCCAGAAATTATTGTGGAAAAAAATTATTTTTCATGCAAAATGAAAGATTTTTTCCTGATAATTTCTTTTAAGAAATGAAACTGACAAATATTTTCTTAAAAATTTCCAAAAATTGGGATTTAAAGCATGGTTTTTAAAGTTTTTTCCTGGTCACCTTTTGTTAAATAAAAACAATTAAAATTTAAAAATTAGCATTGATCTTTCAATACATAGCTTTAACTTAACTGATTTTAGTTTTTTCTTATAGAATAAGTTTTGATCTTCCCTTTCATTCAATTAAGAGATTTTATATTTTTAATTTTCAAGTGCATTTCTTATGCGTATATTTTCAAAATAATATTGCATAAAAATCAGCCCCCTAGTTATTATTAGGTGTGTGCTTTAATTTCAGTCGTTTTGTATTAGATTGCGTAATAATATTTTTTTCAAACGCTCCATTTTTTCTGTTCAAATGCAAACAATATAGTGTTTGAGGCTTTAGAGTTTCGTACCAAAAAAAAACAAAACAAGCGCTAATGTTATATTCGGCCCGGCCGAATCCATATACCCACCATCAACTTTTTCAAATTTTGCATTATATAGAAGTGGGTGGTAAAGTGGGCAGTAAAGTGGGCGGACCACGCCCATTTTTTGTTTTCGAGTTTATATTGGTCCTTTAACTATTTGAACTCAATTTCGTTGATTTTCACCTTTTGTTGGAGGTGGGCGGACCACGCCCATTTTTGGTTTCCGAGTTTATATCGATCCCCGAACTATACGTACAAAATTTCGTTGTCGTACATGCTTTTGTTGAAGAAATATCAGCAGAAAAGTATAAAACGAACACCCTGTGTTTCTAGTTTTTAGTCCACAACTTTTTTGTTTCTTAACTGATTTTGCCCATTTTCAATACCAAACAAACCTTATATAAGGTAAACATTTCAAGAAGCAGGTAAAAACTTTAAAGATAAAAAATTGTAGCTTTTACTCAATCAATACTAAAGGCAAGAAATGCTCCCAGACTCATTGGTAGTAGTTCAAGTCATAATTAGACGTTTAAAAGCATTTCCATTCATATAAATGTTTGTGAAATTTGGTGCCACAAAAAAAAAAAAAAACGACGAAAGGCGATTTGTGTTGCAGAAATGCAGCTTATTCGGACGATCACAAGTAGATCGAGTATGAAAATCTTAAGTGTAATACATTCTATGTAAAGCCCGGACATAGCGGTAAAATGTGTCAAAAGTGGCGATTAATTGAATTTTGAAATTTAAACTTTCATAATAAAGTTGAGTACCGAATTCATTAAGCAAGGTTGTGTTGTTTTCTGGTATGGATCTGTCAAAATTAAACATTATTTCACATTTTGGAAAAAGAGTAAAACATTCAATATTTATAAACTTTCGGTGAATTTTTTAAGTAAATAGTCTCTTAAATATATATTTTTTTTTTTTTTTGAGAATTTTTATTAAATACAATCATTTTTAACTTTCATGAACGGCAAATGTTACAGCATGTTTGTTTTGAAAATTTTCTGATAAATAGTACATATTGTCTTCTTAATACTGGAAAAAACCGTGCACATCTATAGCCCAATTTAAGAAATTAAAGCGGAGTTATGTGAGCTCAAAATAGGGCACTTATGACATAGAAAAAATTAACCACTAGCTAATTTTTGTTTACAATCCGATTTGAAAGATTTTAATATTACCTTAAAGCTCTTGTCAAATCCTTTGAAAAACATGCTGTACTATTTATCATTTATAGTCCAATATTTTCAACCGATTTTTTTTATATATATATTTTTATATAGTTTATATAGCAAATTTATCTATCGAATAAAGGAAGTCGATATTGAGTCCAAAATTAACGATTTTAAAATGAAAAATTTACAAAAACGAAGAAACTCACGGAACTACGGAATGACGACATTAGTATTCTCTCAAGAAAAACAATAAAATTCTAATAATACATTTTTTTTTACTTTTCAATCAATATAAACACCAAATGTAAATATTAAAATATTGTTATATACTTTCCCTAAATTGAGAGCCATTTTCGACCCAAATGTATAAACAGACAGACGGATGGACGGACATTACCATTCTGCCAAACAAAACATTAGAATTCTAAAAATATATTTTTTTTACTTACTAATAAATAAATAAAAAAGTCATGATCATTAAACTTTGAGAGTTTATAGCCCAGACGTTATCCTTTCTACAACTAGTTGCGTCATTTTTATCAAATATTTGGCTAGTCATACCATAAGTGTTATTAATTACAAAACTTAGAATTTCTTTTTATAGATTTTATTCATAAATTACCGAAAAAACGAAAATGTAATTTCAGTAATGGAACACAAATGTACACAAAATACTTCTTATTTATCTTACACAAAATATTAAAAAAATATTTTGTAACACTGTGGGTAATTTTTTAAGTCATGGAAATATAACCATATACGGACACAACTACGTGATAAAAGACCAAAAAAACCCGTGTCTCCAAGTTTTGCCCAATGTCATGCACTTTTTTTATGGGATTTGGGGCATCGGTGTCATTTTTGCAAAAAAGTGGTCATTTTCTCAGGCTCATATCTTGCAAACCGTTCGGAATTTTGATTTACTCTCTGAGGCAAAGTTGTAGCTCTTGTCATAAAGAAAAAAAAATTGTGAACATATAAAATCAAAAAAACTTCATCTTCAAGATCAAAATCGCAAAAAACTTTAAATTTTTTTTTGTCTTTTATCACGTAGTGGTGTCCGTATATGGTTATATTTCCATGACTTAAAAAATTACCCACAGTGTTACAAAATATTTTTTTAATATTTTGTGTAAGATAAATAAGAAGTATTTTGTGTACATTTGTGTTCCATTACTGAAATTACATTTTCGTTTTTTCGGTAATTTATGAATAAAATCTATAAAAAGAAATTCTAAGTTTTGTAATTAATAACACTTATGGTATGACTAGCCAAATATTTGATAAAAATGACGCAACTAGTTGCAGAAAGGATAACGTCTGGGCTATAAACTCTCAAAGTTTAATGATCGTGTCTTTTTTTTTTATTTATTAGTAAGTAAAAAAATATATTTTTAGAATTCTAATATTTTGTTTGTCAGAATGGCAATGTCCGTCCATCCGTCCGTATATGGTTATATTTTTTCGTGTTGTACTGTGTAATTAAAGCCAGTAGCTATTTCAACTACTTTGCTATCTAGAAGATTTCAAGGCACTTTTTAAAAATTTTTATTAAACATTAATAAATTCAACAAAACGTTTTCTACGTAAAACATATTTTTCATAAAAAAAAATAAGCTACTCTTTTCCTAGAAGTTGTACTAAAAACAAAATGTATTAAAATTTACCACAAACCATCAAGAACGTTTGGGTCTTAAGTCTTTTGTTTTAAAACACAACACACTTGAACACTCACAACTCTTCCATCTTTAAAACGGAAGTAACATCATTTCTAAGTACAACAAAAAAATACATGAACAAACTACATTTATACAGACACCTCAAGTGATTGAATAAGTGATGAAACCATAAAAAACACGAGACAAAAGAAAAAATAATAAAAAATTAAAAATTTTAATTAATTGTAGTTACATTAATTAAAGGCAAATCATTAATTAAAAATATTAATCCACAACACAGCACTTCCTACAATGTAACAAGTGTCAAATAAAAATCAACAAAATAATAAACAAAATCAACAAAAGAACACACATTAGTACAAAATTAAAACAAACAACAACAACAATAACAAACAAAAAAAAGTAGAAAATTATACGATTAAGTCAAAATCTATTATTTGTTAATAACATTGATGTTGTGTATTTTTTTTTTTGTTAATAATTTTGTATTACATCAATATGTAACAAATTAACAAATAAAATTACAAAGAAAAAAAAAAACGCATTAATAATTTAATGTGATTTTCATTCACTCATTTAGTCACTCACTCATTCATTTGCTGCTCATTTAGTCAATAATTATTTGTTAATGGTATCTTCTTGTTGTTGTTGTAAGTGAACAAAGTGAACTTGTTTTTACAACAACAAATATTACGAGTACAAATGATTCTAATTCACTTTAAACAAAAATTAAATAAAATTCAATTCCGCATTTTTAACGTGGGCAGAATTAATGATGAATTTAATGGTAACAATAACAATGAACATTTTAATGTTTTTAAAGGTGAATTGAATTGAAAAACTAACTAACTCTGATGGTTTCCTAAGCCCATACACAAGGTTAAATTTAATGTAAATTAAATTTAAAATTAACAATAAATTTAACTTTAAACAAAATTGTATAATCAGACTAAAATAAAGAAAATATTTTATTGAGTTTGCAAGTTTTTTTTTTTAATTTTATTTTTAGTAATATAAGCAAATTGTCTTATTGTAAGTGTTTATTTTATTATTGATTTTATTTTACATAATTTTGGCACTTGCCTTTTACAGTCATATAGAAAAAAAATGATAATAACAAAAACTATTCAAACTGATTTCCATTTGCAGCGTGAAAGAATCCGGGTGTGAGTCATACAGTTTGAACGCACAAAATATGGATGTTTGTGGCTTTAAATTAACTAAAAAGTTATGTATATTATGAAATTTGATTTTAAATGTTTATTATTTTGCGGAATTTTATATTTATTTCTACAGAATATATTTTAATACAAATTTCTTAATTGTTTATATTAATTCAGTTTTGTTTGATTTTGCTCCAATCATCAAAATGATAATATTAATAACTAGAATAATTAATTTTATTATTACTGCTTTTTCTTAAATATATATAATGAACTGAAAATTGTTGGAAATTTAATTAAATTTATTTCATTTCTATATTTTTATAGACACATTTTTAATTTTTCTTTATATTTTATTAAGAGCTGTAGTACAAAGCCTCTAATCCACTTTTTTTGAATTGACTACATTTCTCGCGATAAATCGCGATTTGTAAAGTTAAGGAGGTTGCACTATACATTAAAGCATATCTCGAAAACGACTAGTCTGATTTTGTTGAAAAAATTATCGAAAAATCTTAATTAAAATTATCTTCAAGTCTTTCTTACATTATTTTTTAATACGGTCAATAGTTATGGAGAAAAAAAATTAAATTTTATACCAAATATCAAGAAAAAAAATTTTTCAAAAAATCATACAAATTTGAATGTGTCAAAAATTTAAATTTTTATGATTAATTCATAGAGATAAATTTATTGCAAACAAATCAAGGCATATTTTATAAAAATCATTGTCTAAGTTTTGATTTTATTCACAAATTAGTGAAAATAATTTGTGAATAAAATTAAATTAAATTGTTAATAAGGAGTGAGATCGAAAAATTCTTAACACACATTTTGCCTCATAACTTTTTTCGGAATCAATATAAAAAATTTTTTTTTGATCTAGTTATCATGGAAAAATATTTCAGTTATTATTTTTAATAACAACCATGTTAATTTGTCCTTATTTTCATCAAAATAAGTGACGAAAAAGATTTACGTCCTACAAGTTATTAAAAAATTTCAAAAAATCCAAATAGGTCTTACAAATAATTGGCCACAGAATTAAATGTCGTCCGTAAAACCGTTTCTAATGTCATTAAACAGTATCAGGAGAATTTGACTATTGATGTGAAACCTAGTTAGGTAAGAAAAAAGGACCACATCATATTGAGAAAGCCAGAAAATTGAAGGCTTATTGAAAGGAACTCCAAACACATCTGGTAGAAAATCAGCTCAGTTTTCTCAGTGCTTCGACTATTTGGTGCGGAAATTTAAAGCTAATGGGAAAATTGATAACATATAAAGTTCAAAAAATTCCAAACTGGAATTCTGCAAAAAAAAAAAAAAAAAAATTACAAGCCAAAAATAGGACTCGGAATTTAAAACCAAATTTCATACAAAAATACTCAAGCTGTATAATTGACGAAGAAACGTAGGTACTGGCAGAATCTTCGCAGCCTGTGTCTTAAAAATTTTATTGCTAATTCTCGAAGCAATATTGGAGATAAGTTTAAGACCCAAAAGCAGCAAAAATTTCTTACAAAATTCATGGTATAACAAGCTTTTTGCAGTTGCGGCAAAACAGGAAAGTCATTTCATACATTCGGATCTATAAATACCAAAATATGCATAAAGGAATATTTGCAAAAAAGACTTCTTCTTCCATTTGTGGATACCAAATGGGTCCACATATTTTTGGACCCATTTGGTATCATGTCACTACGGTAAGAAAGCTCTGGAGTGGTACCAAATCAATAACATAGTTTTTATACCAAGAGAGGTCAATTTTCAAAATTGTCCATGGCTTAGACCAGTGGAGAGATATTAAGCTCTTGTGTAAAGTGAATTCAAGAGCACAAAAAAGGTTTCCCAAAATACCGAAGATTTTAACAGAAGATGTGCACACTGTTCCGAAAAAGTGACTGAAGCAACTATTAAATCTCCAAAGAAAGGGTTTTCAAAAATGGTCCACAATTTTATAATTAGTGGTTAGAATCATAAAAATTATATATTTCTGTGATCTGTGCTAAATTATCAAATGATTAAAAAAATAATGAAATCTCTAAGATCAACCGTTTCCAAGTTATTGAATATTATGTATGTTAAGAATTCTTCGATCTCACTCCTTAACAATTTTTAACCTATTGAAAAAATTGTATATTCAATTGTTCAAATCTTCACTTTTTTTTATTAAAAATACTAGAAAATTTGAATTTTGAGCACTTGAATAATTAGTACAATTAAAAAAGTAATTAGTGATTTTTAGATTTGTCACTGCATTGAAAAATATAGTCAATTAAGCAATTTATCGAAACAAAAAATTAATAAAACTATTTTTTTTAATTGTATTAATTATTTAAGTTCTCATAACTAAAATTTTCTAATATTTTTATTAAATTATAAATTAATAAATTAAATTATCGGATTTCAACATTTGTTTTTATTAATAAATTAATCACACACATACATAAATTTTTAATAGTTTGATTTTCAATTAATACAATTAATATACAATATATATTAATTTTTCGTAATTGAAATTGGATTTTAGATTTTTATATATAAAATTTGACTTTAATTTGTTGGAATAAAGCATGTAAATGAAAACAATTTACATTTTCAAATGGAAATATTTAAGTATCTATAAAGGGAATCTCAAAAACGTTGTTGTAAAACTATATACTCCAAAGAACAGAAATATGCTTATTATTTTTGTTTAAAGTTATTGATCGCTGAATAAATATAAAAATTGTAAAAATTCAGGAAAAAAAATTTTGGACACTTTTTTATTACCATTTTTTAAGAACTTTTGTAAATTTCTTAAAACATATAATAAGTACAGTTTTCTTACAGTTTAACCTTTTTTTTTTACACTATGTCAACCGTGGATGTATAATTTTTTAACTGGCTTTGGTCCTTATTAATTTTTTTACATAGAAAAAAAATTGTTTCGCAACTTTATATAAAAATATATTAGCAACTAGAATTTAGTAAATACTTTTTGGATATTGTAACTGTATTTTGCCTTTTTAGACTCTTCGTATAGTTTAAGAGGTTAAAATGAATATTTTGATAGTATTTGTAACATATGTAACTTTAAAATCACTAAATATAAAAATTAATATAAAATCGTAGTTACTTTACTACGAAAAAGAGGTAAAAACTGGTACTTTTTATATCGACTAAACTATCAAATGTAGGAACCAAATTATAGTTGTATCCTTTATTTAACTTGCACAATTTAGATAATAATTTTTGATAATAAATCTGTATCTACTAAACTACTGGTTGGATCGAATTGAAATGAATTTTTGAAAAATTACCAAAAATGGGTTTTTAAGCCTTTTAAATAATTTTTCCGGGAATGAAAGTTTGATGTTTATTCTATACATTACTCAAGAAATAATAATGAACATATCATGCTGATACAATTTTAGGTACAATTTAAAAAATTCGTTTAAAAAATTAACTTTTTTTCATTAAATCTGCGCTCCTGGCCAGGTGGGAAACAATTTAGTGTCAAATTGATCTATATCTATTTCTTGATTAACAGTACTTCATGACAATTGTCAGTCATGTATAGGAACTAAAAATGTATAGAAAAATTTGTTTTTTTGAAAGGCAGAATAGAAAAAAATTTCCTTTTCGTCACAATTTTTTTATATATATCACAATAAATTCCTTTGCCACTTGGTCGAGAATAGCACTGTAAATGTCGTCAATAAATGTAAAAAAAAAAAAAAAACTCGCATGACATTTTTTTTAATCGATAACAAAGAAACTTCTAAACTTTATAAAATTCAAAATTTTTAACCAATGCTGAATGTAGGCCGCAATTCTAAATCAATTTAAAATTTCTTAATTAACCATTTATGATGCATTATATTTTGAAATATGTAAAGATTTTACTTTTTATTAAAAAAATTGGACGGAGTTCCGGACAATTTGATAGATAAGCCTGTTTCGGTACAAACAATAACAATTTATTTCCTATCACTCTATTGTTTTGTTGCTGTAATTGGAAGAAGCGAGAAAAGGCCAGAAAACAACGAATACACTGCATTTTCTTAGGAAAGGGAGAAGTTTCTTCCAAAGGCATTCATTCACGTATATTTCTGTGTTAATGGTACCATCTTTTATGAATGAAGTACTTCTTTCCCGCATATGCATATGGCTTCCCCAATGAAAAACTTTCTTGGGAATTTTAATTTCTTTGATACACAACATTTTTCTGCCACATTTCCTTTAGCATCTGCAACATAGAATTCCAATCAAGGAAGTTGAAAAAAGTCAGCCTGTACGAACGTTTTATCGTTTATCATAATTATGTAACAATTGGTCTGAACTACGTTATTTTCTTACCTCCAAATTCTTGGTTGCGTTTCTATTAGGATTTTTTTTTTTTTTGTACTTTTTGACAAAGATTCAAAGCAATTAACTTTTTTAACTTTCAGAGATAAGGGGATTTTCTATCAAAATACTTTCTATTTTGTCTGAGTCCTACGGCCTCAAGATACAATTTTTCTTCCACTAACAGGTTTCCATTCAGTGACCATAACTTCTTTCTATAATTGATTTATATTACCGATGTAAGATTTTTTTTTTTTTTTTTTTTTTGTTTAATATCCATATTAAGAAAAACTATAGTTTCGCTATTACAATGAAACTTAGCACATGGCTATTGAACATAATGGCAAATATAAAACAGTTTACAGAATTATTTATTTTTCACCACATCAAAAGTTATAAGCCCAAGAGCAAGCCCCGTTTTTTTCATGTGCAGTCCTCAGTTCACATATGTTTCAACAAAAGCTTTATATTTGGGACTCTAGTCTATGCGGAATTCCTTCAAGTCCACCTACGGAGTAGAGAGTTATTATATTATTTGAGTTCATTGAAAACGTTCTTATATTGTAAAATATTCAGCTTTATTCCCAGAAGTGTAATAAATTTTAACTGAAACGTTAAAATAACTCACAAAGTTTGTGTCTTAAATCTTTTGTTTTGAAATACTATACACTTGAGCAGTTAGTTGCAACTTTGTCAAAAGTTCTATAAATTATTCTGTTAATAAATTTAAAATTTATATACCTAAACAAAAAACACTTTGAAAAATAATAATTCCAAGAGAAATGATGTAGGAAATAAAAAATATTTTTAAATATGTTAATTTAAATAAATAGTCATCTTTTAAAATATTTATAATATAAAAGTTTGCTACTTTTTCGAAAATTAAAATTTTTTGAATTAACTAACAACAATGAACACTTGTCCTGCAAATGATACGGTAGGAAAACGATTTATTTTTAAAATTATAAAATCCTCATTCATTCAACTTTATAAACACCATAACTAATTAACTAAAAACAAATAAAAAGATTTAATAAATTAAAAAATATTTGTTCATTAATATTAATGCGGGTATTCATTTAATATAAAAATAATTCCTTTTGTTATGGTTTAATTGAAAATTAGTGTATACATTTCAGTCATAATTATTTGAAACAATAAATTAACATGTATTTGTTGATTTTTCAATTAAACATTCATAAATCAAATGAAGATTTTTCTATTTCACTCAACAGCAATAATCGATCACTAGATACATTAATAGTTTAAAACAATTTGAAGATAAAAACAAAACAAAAATACATAAATACATACATACATCAATAACAAGTAAATATACAAAAACAATATCTAAATAAACAACAAAATAATATTCATAATCCAAAAAATAATATTCAAAATCAATGTCATTAATAGTTATCGGTCATTGACCAAAAACCACACTGTCATCATACGCAGCAAAGTGACGCCACAACAACAACAATAAATTCAAAAAAAGAAAAAAACTTAAAACAAAAAAAAAACAAAAAATTTAACTACGTTGACCACAACAACAACAACAACTTTAAACTACTTACTTACGTTACTATTAAAACGTAGACGCAGTCAGTTAGTCAGCCAGCTGCAGTTAATTTAAACACACAATTACTTACACACTCTAAGTGTTAATAAATGTTGATAAATAAAGAAGAATAAATTCACTAATTTCGTGTGTCTAGTAACAAATTTAAAACAATAAATTGCAAACATTTGTTTAAACATACATATAAGAATTTTATTGTTAGCAAAACTATTAATAAATTAGCAATACAATTAATTAGACTATTTTTGAATATGTCTTAGAATAAAATACACACCATAATATGTAGTTTGTTAAGGCAACAAAACAAATGTTTTTAAAATAATTAATTTAACAATAATGAATTACAATTAAAACACAAATTTAAAAAAAAGGAATACAAATAAATTAATCGGAATAAAAAATGTGCTACAAAAAAATTCCAGTAACCAGATATACATATTTGACTATTTAAAAGCACAGTGGTGCTAAAGTAGTGTATATTTATTGAATGAAATATGACTTCATTCAAATGTAATTGAAATAATTAAATTGCATTATACTGAATTATTGGTTTACTCTGGAACACATATATGCTATGGATATTACTGGGCTAATTTATTTATAAAAATAGGTCGATTATTTTACGATGATAAAAATCAATTCCAAAAAATTATTTTCAATTTATCTGATAATGCATGCTGACTAAAACAATTTCAGTTCTGCTTACAAAATCAGTGAATTAGTTTGTTCGTCGGTTTGAATGCTAAGCTATATGATAAAAATATCAAAATGTCTGTAATGCGTTTGAGAATATTAACTGCGGAAAATTTGTGGCAATTGAAGTAATGGGCCGGTCCCTCAGTACCAGTTGAGTACCAATTGACGCCTAACTCGTCATCAAAGTTGCAATTGAAAACCAGTTGACACAAACACACTCTCTATTTAACAATCAGTGGCCGAGTGGTTAGCGTTGAAGACTATAAAACATAACATACGTTAGATGAACATGGGTTCGATTCAGGGTGCCGCCATCGAATAAAAAATGCTTAAAAAGTAAACAATTACCGAATTTTTATCAAATTTTTATTATATTAATCGACACTGAACTTGTCCTCTTGGATCAGTTCTGTGACCTATCCCAAGGGGCTAATTAGCCACCTCCAATGACAACCAACAGGTTCCTCTCATATAAACCTCCGGAACTGGGACCGGTCACTAGCCCTGAGAACCTGTCACGTGACCAGTTTTGAACCGGTTCTCTTTACTATTGGGAATTGTTATTGAAAAATTATCAAAATAAATTAAATTAAAGGCGAAGATGTTTTTATAATTTTTTGAAGATCAGGACTTCGTTCCTACACAGATCAGTATTTTTTACTTTTTTCAATTCATTAATAGCCGAGATATGGTCAAAACCCCTTTTTTACAATAAAAATGTTATTGTTTTTGTCATAAAAGGAAATCGCAAAAATTAAAAATAAATCGCCAAAATGAAAAAGGGGCCAATTGTGGACCAAAAGTGTAAAAAAACATACTAATACAAAATATTATATCGATACTAACATTCACATGTATTTATACCCTTTTGGGTGACTTCCGAAATTGGGTCTTATATGGGAGCTATAGTATATTATGGACCGATCTTCATTAAAGTTTGCACTCAGAAAGTGATTTTGAGTCGATCGGTATACTTTAAGGTGGGGGTCGGAAGATTTTTTCTCTGTGTTACATAATTTGCACAAACACATAATTCCCCAACCACCTATGGTGGTGTAGGGTATAAAAAAAGGCAAAGCTCCAAGATAAAAAATCGTATATTTTACAGTCTAACTCATTTGCTATAATTTTCACACAGAAAATTTGCAAATGTTTGATCGTACCAAGTGTGTATATTTATAACACTCTTTCCGCGATATTTAAATCCAGAATTTCCTCCTTTAATTAGCTAATGTAAGGATACATGTTAGTTTATTAATAAAAATTGGAATTTTTTAGGGAGATTTTCTCGGTTATATGATGTTGCAAATTTTTCACCAACTGTAATGGCGATCAATCAGATTGACAGGACATAAAAGATCAATCTTATTGATCAACATTCATAGTAGAAAGAAAGTGACCACAGACATAGCGACCGGGGGGTCACATTTATAGGAGGAGCTCCATGTCGATGTCCAATAAATCGTCATCGTCGTCGTCCCCTGTTGGGGCCTCAACAAACTATTTATACAAAATTTCGTTATCATAGATGCTTTTGTTTAAGAGATATCATCAGAAAAGTATGGAATGAAGATACAACAGACACCCTGAGTATTTCTAGTATTTTGCCCATTACTTTTTTTGTTTATTAACCAATTTTGCTCAAATCCATACCAAATAAACCTTATATAAGATAAATATTTGAGCCAAATTTCGTCCCCCTACGTTGTCTCGTTTGAGCCCTATCCTGCTTTCAACAGACGGACCGACGGATGGACATAGCTAGATCGACTAAGAATCTAACCAGGAAACAGAAAATATAAACTTTATGGGGTCTTAAATGATTTTTTCGAGATGTTACACACGGAATAACAAAATTAATATACCCCCATCTTTATGATGGTGGGTATAAAAAGCGGAGCATTTTAGGAAAGTTAACTTCATAACGATCACAATTGTGTATTTAAATCAGTTGTCAGATATTTGGTTATAACTGTTTTTTTTTATTTAAAAATAACTGTTATTTACAGTCCCTGGTATGTACGTATGTTGAAAAATTTATGAAATATATACAATTACATATCTAAATAAAAATTTTCATATTTTTTCGAATGAAAAAGTCTGTAAGAATTACTTATATGCGTATTCTAATTAATAATATGTTTCCATTATATTTTGAAGTTAATTCCTTTAAAACGAAAAATTTTGATAATGATATTAAAAGAAATACGTATTTTTTGAGTTGCCTTAAAAGGGGCCAAAATCTCAGATTATAAAGAAAAAATTACTGTGTGCAAAGAGCGATGAGATTTAGTTTATGGTGTGATTTTTTATAATAAACTAAATTTTCCCACAATTCCTAAATTTCCTATATTCCAAGCACTGTGCACTTTAAAATGAATCAAATAAAAAAACAAAGCAAATTGTATTTAAAAAAATAATAATTTTGTAATTTACCTTGATTTATTAAGTGTTAAATTTTAACAATATTTACTTACAAAGTGTTTAACAATTATAAGTGTTTTTTATTATTTTATTATTTCACTGCCACTTAACAAATCAAAAATAAAATTAAAACAACAACAGCAACAACAAAAACATTTAAATGTGATAATATATTTATATCAAACATACACTCAATATGGCTCTGATTGCATTTCGTTGGAATCGTTTAAAATTGTTTTATTTTTATTAAAATAAAATTATTTCATAATTTTACATAATTTACCGGCATTATGAACCTCAGACAATTTTATTTTTATTTCTTTTTAGTTGTTGGTTGCTTACCTATGATGATGATGATGTTATTGTTGCTTTGGAACGATTTATCGATTAATAGCTGATGGTGGTCGATGTGCTTTAAATCACGTGACTATTTAACAATAAAGCTGATTGCTTTTAAGCACTATTTATTAATGATGGACAACAGCAACAACTTGAGGAATTTTATTCAAAATTAAATCATAAAAATGCATTTTTTTATATGCATTAATATAAATAAAATTATATGTTTAAAAATATAAATAAATGATGTTCATAATGATGTTATTTTTGAGAAAATAAAAAATGCAGTTTTATTTTAAATAAAACTTCATTCATATTTACTTGTACCAGTCTCTTTAAATGTCTGTCCATCTGTACATCTTTCTTTATGGTATAAGTATTTACTATAGCCTGTTTGTTCACATTTTAACCGGGTTTAAATTTTTTTATGATTTTTTTTTTTTTCTGTTCATTTCTTATTTTCAATGTCAACTGAAATTGCAAGTGTTTTTTTATTATTATTTTTCGGAATGGATTTAGTTTTGTGTGTCATGAGTGTTGTGATGATGTAAAAGTTGTAAATAAAAATATAATAAAAAAGTATGAAAAAAAAAAATAAACTAAATAATTTTACTTTTATTTATTTGTTAATGCGGGATTTTACACAGAAATTGTGTTAATTTGTGGAATGTTTAATTTTATAGTAACTTTAGAGTAAAGTTGAGTATAGAGTGTAATAAAAAACTAATTGATTTGCTGTATGTAGTTTTACTTATAGTTAACAAAATAAAACAAATTAAAAGGAAATTAAATCCGCAATATTCGAATTTTTATTATATTTAAAATAAAACAAATAAATAAAACAAAATGCTTGTTTCTTAAGTCTTTTGTTTAGTGAATGAGTTATTGTCCCATTTTGAAAAAAACATATGTTGAAATTAGTCACTTGATATATTACTGAGAAACATTTTTTAAATGAACAAAGAAATAACAGTTTAGTTGAAATAGTAGGTAATTTTCAGAGAATATTATAAAAATAGAGAGATGCAAAAAATGTATTTTATTTGGGATAAATGACATTTTGAGTTTTATAAATCAATTTAGAACAAAAATATGTTCTATTAAACGATTTATCTAAGATAAAAACAATTTCAAGTAATCAAATTTGTTTTAATATTTCTTACTAAAAAAAAAAAAAAAAAAACAATTTATCGTCTTTCTATTATTTTTCTTATTGTATTAATTAATAAATTATTTAAATATAAATAAAAATAAGTAATAATTTTAATAATTAAATATATATCGTCCATTCTATGAAAGAACGCAAAAGAATATTTTTTATGTTTTCCGATTTTAATAATATTTGGTATACGCATACCCTATGGAGCCATTTAAATATCTCCAATTTTATTTTTGTGAATTTTGAAAAATTATTTTTTTTTTTAACACCAATATCTCTGAAAGTTGTTAACGGATTTTAATGATTTAAATTGCATATTTAAAAAAAATATATCCACTATAAACGTAGTAATTTAAAAATAATATTATCATCTAAAAATGCATTCATAATGCAAATGCAATTTTAGTATGCATTTTTGAAAAATTTCTACCCTTTAAATTTTTTTCTTCTTCTGATATAAAAAACATTATTATGTTTGCTAAAATTTGCAATATAAATTGTTCTGGGACAAAATGGTTCACTATTAAAAAAAAAAAAATTTAAATAATTCTTCAAATTTTTTTATACAAATTTTTTTTTTTTTTTTTTAATTTTTATATTTCCCAGCTAAAAACGATCATATATTATTATATATGCTCCATGTATGGAAATATATGGATATATATGGTTCAATATATCTAATAGTATTTACTCATATATGTAAATATTTCAAATATGGATTCATATATAAACCATATAAGAAAAATATAACCATATATGGAACTATATATGAGCATTGTTATTTATATATGGTGTCATATATCAAATAATTTTCAATATATGAATACATATATGACCAAGACCAAATAAAGGTATTCACCTCAGAAATTGCAACTTTGCTAGACTCTTGTTGTTGTGTTTACAGAAATCGATGCAAATTTCCTACTTTGCAAAAGTCTTGCAAAGTTGCAAATTTCTGAGGTGAATGCCTTTATTATTTTGTTTTCCTCTTATCTTATACTTTTTTGTAATTTAACATTTTTACTCAAACCTTTAACTCTTTCTTGGAGTTGATATCTATCATTTTAAATTCCGCTAAAAATTTATGAATAAGTAGCCATAATAGCATTTCCAACCGATATATGCAACTATATATCTTTATCTAATTTGAATGTTCAACATTCATTACATAGGTTTGAATACTAATTAAACTGGTTGGTGCCTCTGATAAAATAGTATTTGTGAATTTAATACAAACTGAAATTGACATTAAAAAAAATAAATAAAACAAAAATTTTCTTAACATTAAAAAATACAAAAATTAAATAAAAATTCAAAATTTAACGCCCTTCTATCATAACAAAGAAGGTTATAATTGGTCATTAATTGAATTAGAAAAGAGGTATGTATGAAAAATATTTGGTCAATATCATCTAACGTTTGATATTTTTATATTTAATAAGGGCGCTGCAAATCAGATTAAGAAGGAGCAAAATTCAAAATAAAAGCCACTTCTCATAGTTATGCATAATCTCATTTTATGATGTCCATCGTTTAATTATTAGATACTGAGATAATTATTAGATTTCTGATGAATATTGTGTTATTTTGTTTTTTGTTTTTCTATACTGGAGTAGTTCTGATAAACGAAGTCAAGAAGTGTAATACCTAAAGCAAATACATATTTATGAAACTGGAGTAATAGAAAATAAAGACTCTTTCGCATTCTCAACGATTATAAGTACTCCATGGAATATTCAAGTTTGAGGATTGTGAGATGTTTAATTATTTGTCAAAATTGCGATTTAATGCGATCATCAAATACACAGTATGAAGGTTTTTATATACTACTTTCTGTACAATGTAAAAATTTATTGGATATTCTTTTAATTTTTTAATAAAATTTATAAACAAAAAAAAATATATATATATGAAAAATCATTCACAATAGGGCTTTTAAATATATATTAATAAATATATGGAAATATATAGTCATATATTTCCATATACCCTAAATTTTCGGATCCAATCATATATTGAACTTCATATATGGATAAATATATATTTCATACATAATTTTTTCAGCTGGGTTTTTAATTTTTGTGAGCTTATTTTAAAATTAATTTTAATCATAATATTTCATAATTTGTTATTTGCGGTAGAAAACCTATTTTTCCTAAATTAAGTGCTAATGTTTTATATAATAAACATATTTGTCTTCAACATTATGCAAAAATATTTAAAATCAAAAGGGTAGAAATTTCTTAAAAATGCATCCGAAAATTGCATTCTTTTCGTGAGAGCATCATTAGCAGAAAAATTATTTTTGATTCATACAATATAATTTACAATACTTATCGTAATAATTTTATATTGGTTTTTGAATAAATAAAATCCGACGTATACTTAAGGAGTTATAAACATTTAAAGCTACTTATTACTAAAAGAGTATAATCAAAAAAGCTAAAAATTAAAATTTTTTGAAAAATTAAAATTTTTGTATGAAAAAATTAATGATTTTTTTTAAATATTAAAAATAGTAGATTTTATTGTCCCAGAACAGTTATTTTTGTATTTTAAAGTAAAGATATTGCTTTTTAACATATTAAAAAAAATAAAATCGATAGGGTAGAAATTTTTGAAAAATGCATCCTAAAATTGCATTTGCATTATGAATGCATTTTTAAAGGATAATATTATTTTTAAATTACATATACATCTTCTACATGCAATTTAAATCATTAAAATCCGTTAACAACTGTTAGAGTTATTGATGTTTAAACTTACACAATTTTCCGAATTTTGTTGACTTTTCGGAAAACCAAAATCGTGAATAAATTCGCGAATTTTTTAAAATTCAAAAAAATAAAAATGGTGATATTTAAATTGCTCCATAGATTATATGCGTATTAAATATGAACAAAATCGGATGACCCTCCGTAAAAAAATTGGAATTTTTTATAAATCTCTCATGGAATGGACGATATATATATTTTTTTTTTTTTTTCAGATTGAATATCAATTAGTAAAATAATTGAATATATATTACTCGTAATTGAAGTTTGATTTTTGTTTTTTCTGTGTAAAATTTGATTTTAATTTGTTAGAGTACTTCGCTTTCAAATAATTTATTTAATTATAAAATTTTTAAAAATTCTGATTAATAATTTAATTGTAATTTCTAAATTATTTTTGTACGTCTCATCAAAATGAAATTTTTCAAATTAAAACAATTATAAAATCAATCAGTAGCGCGATTCAGTAACTTATTTTAACGATAATCGAATCGTTTAAAAAATTAAACAACAAAATTATCCATTTTTCTATTCTGTAACACTTTTAACGACATTCGTTGTCTACGCCTGTCGTTAACTAAACCACAATAATTTTTGTGTTGTTTAATTTATCAACGAATACCTATGTTTAACATACAAAAGTAGTAAATATACATGTGCACAGTTTACAAATAATTCCCAAATTCGTTTGTATTTCTAGTCCCTATTTAAGATTTCTGTTTGTTTTGACAGAGCTGCCATAGGAAAATAAAAAGTATCTACTGTTGTTTAAATATACATAGTGAATCATATAATCGTTACTGCAAACAACAAAAAACATCGACATATTTATCGATTGTCGAATCGTTAAAAGTTACTGAATTGCACTACAGGTAGATGATTGAATGAATTAAAAATTTAAATAAGAATAAGAATAAAATCTTACCCCTTTGTTTTATCTTGGTCATAATTAAATTTTGATGGAAAATGAAACTATGTTATGCAAAAACGAGAAAAAAGGCTATAGTCGGTCAAGACCGACCATATGTTAACCTACACCATTATGTATTATAGGGACTTATATTAGACCTTTGGCCAATCATAGACCAACACTTCTACTAAATGTAAAATAAAATATACAAATACAGAATAATGTGTTGATACTAACATCATGATTTTATACACTTTAGGGCGATTCTCGGAAGTGGGTTTATATGGGAGCTATGGTCCATTGTGGACCGAACTTCTGAAAATTTGGTACAAAAATTTATACTTGCACGAAACTTCTTTGAGCCGAATTTTATTAAAATATATATTTTAAGGCATTTTTGAGTGTTGAAACTCTATTCCTGGGGGACATTTGTATGGGGGCTAGGTGAAATAATGAACCGATCACAACCAATTTCTTCGTCCTTGTATCATAAAAGTTGCACGTGCTAAATTTCATTGAATTATCTTCAAAATTGCGACCTGACCTTTGTGCACAAAGTTTACATGGACATCCAGCGGTCCAGCGGTCCAAATAATGAACCGATTATAAGTAATTTTGAATAGACTTCATTTTTGTGCTAAAGTAATTATTTGTGCCAAATTTCATCAAGCTATCCTTAAAATTACAATATGTACTTTATTCACAAGATTTATATGGATGGTTTCAAAAGGCTTTTTTTGAAAATAATTCTGTAACTTTTGAATCGATGCAGATATCGAGTTGTGTTTTCGAATTGATTTGGAAAAGGTTCCTAGCGAATATCATAGTGAGGAGGGAGGTGGCCCTCTATCTCGAGTATGTAATTAAAAAAAAAAAATCGCCAAAAATTCATTATGTCATTAAATGTGTAGATTCCTTACAAAATTTTAAGTCGTATTGCTGCAAGAATCATATAAATAAGTTATATTAATTTGAAATTAGAACTTTAAAAATATTTCACATTTCCTTTTTTTATTTTAAGGTGGCAAAATTTATTCTCTGATAAAATTAGTTTTTTGTTCTGGGCTTTATAATTTTTTTAATATTTTCTTAAGAAATCTTAATGCAAGTGCGTGTAAAATAAATCCGGAGGAGCTTGAGGCAAACATCTGTCCACCAGTCCTACCCAAACTTTGTAAATTTTGAAAAATTTGTTTAATTCTTTTTGTTAAATTCTCAAATTGCAAAGTTGTGATCTACTTAAAGTTATTTTAATTATTTTAATGTATAAAAAGTTTATACTTTTGATTAAAACTCAACGGAAACTTGGCTTCCTCTAGCCAAATAAAGCTATTTTTCATACATTTGTTCGCAAATGTTTCATTGCGATATCTACATCGGTTCAAAAGTTACAGAATTTTTCCAAAAAATAAAAAAAAAAATACTTTGAAACCACAGTGCTGCGTACGAACAATTTTGTGCATACAATTCAGATTATCAAAATGAAACAAAAATTAAAAATATATAAGATTATATTGAAATAAACCTGTAAATATGTTTACAAGGTTTCTTCCTAGTTTTGGTATTTTATATGACAAAAATATGCCTTAAATTAAATAAACAAATTTTTATTTTGTGCATTATTTTTTGTACCCACCATCAAAAAGAAGGGGGCTATATTGCTTGTAGCTTTAATCAATTGCCAAATAATTTATGGAATTTTTCTTTTTCGTTGAATATTTTCCATCGCAAATTATTAGAGCATTTGTCGGGTCAATAATGTTTTTTTATTATGGAATGAAGAAACAAATAAAATAAAATAAAACAAAATATTGATTTTGTCATTCCGTGTTACACACGGAAATATCATTTAAGACCCAATAAAATATATATTTTCTGAGTCATGATTAGATTCTGAGTTGATCTAGCTATGTCCGTCCGCCGGTCCGTCTGTATGTCTGTTGAAAGCAGGATAGGGCTCGAACGCGACATTCTAGGGGGACGAAATTTGTCTCAAATATTTATCTTATATAAGGTTGGTTTGGTATTGAAAATGGCCAAAATCGGTTAATAATCAAAAGTTATGAGCTAAATACTAGAAACATAGGGTCCGTTGTAGCTTAATTTCATACTTTTTTGCTGATGTCTTTTGAGCAAAAAATTCAAGGATCAATGTAAACTCGGAAACAAAAAATAGGTGTGATCACCCAATTTATTGCCCACCTCCCATATAACGTAAAATTTGGAAAAGTTGATGGTGGGTATATAGACTTGGCCAAGCCGAATATAACATTCTCGCTTGTCTATTACTAAAAAATATTGCCTTAATTTTTAATTTTCTCAATATCATATATTCTGATATTTGATTTCTTAATTTATAGCTTCTGGTTTAAAAGTTAAAAAAAAAAATCTAAATTAAATCAATTTTCACCGAAAAACAAAAATAACCATAACAATTGGAATAAACATTTTTCAAAATATTTTTGTTTTAAATTATAGTATTTTATATACTTATGAACATCATATAATAAAAAAAATATATATCGACCATTCCAGGAAAGAACGCCCAAAAAAGTATTTTTTTTTACTTGATGGCTTTAAATTTCGATAAAAATTTTTATACATAAACTCCATTAAGCCTTTTATCAATTTCAGTTTTCAGTTTTGTGAAATTGCAAAAACTCGCGATTTAATTTCGCTTTTTAATTTTCACAAAAACCAAAAAAATTTCAAAAGCATATAACTTTGAATAGCAATATCTCTGGGAAGACTTTGTGAATTTTAATAATTTAAACGGCCTTAAAATTTCACATATGGCTGCTTTACGACGAACATTTTAAAAATAAGAAAGATTTTTAAAAAATGCATTTTAATGCAATTGCATCTTTCAAATGCATTTTTCTTTAAATATGCTAATAAAATTTTTTAATTTTTTAACATAAATAAAAAGTTTGGAATCTTTACATTAAAATAAAAGTGTCAAATTTTTGGGACGCGAAAATCTTATATGCATAATCCAATTTTTATAAAAACATGTTTCAAATTTTTCATATAAAATTGAAATTTTTTCTTGTTTTTGAAATTTTCTTTAAAATTTTTATAAAAGTTCACAAAACATAAAAAGCATGCAATTTTAAATATTCATATCTTTTGAAGTTATTGATGGATTTCTGTAATTTAAAAAGTATTTAAAAGGCCATTGTATATTTTTTGTGTAATTTAGTCAGCATTTCAAAAACCATGTCTTTGATCCATAATATTTTAAAAATATAAATGCAGTTTTTAGATGCATTTTTGTTAGTTGCGAATTTATTAAATTTTAATTTTTCAAAAGTGTATTTAAAAATGATTTGTTTATTATCTTAAAACAATAAATAGTCTGATACATAAAGTTTTACTATTTTTCAGGATTTTTTAAAAAATAACACAATAAATTTTTTTTAACAAAATACGTAAAGATACTCATAATACCAGAAAAATATAATTTTTATATGAAAAATTTAAACTAGTTGAAGAAAAGGGGAAATTATGCACAGTACATGTGTGCGTCTCAAAAATTATAGATTTTTATTTTAATGTAAAGATTCCAAACTTTTCATTTATGTTAAAAAATTAACAAATTTGAATAGCATATTTAAAGAAAAATGCATTTAAAAAATGCAATTGCATTAAAATGCATTTTTAAAAAATATTTTTTATTTATAAAATATTTATGTTTAAGCTAACACAATTACAATTTAAACGCCGTTTAAATCACAAATTTCTGCAAAGCCTTCCCAGAAATATTTGTATTTAAAATTGTATACTTTTGAGATTTTTTAGATTCTTTCAAAAGTGAAAAAGCGAAATAAAATCGCGAATTTTCTGAATTTAGCGAATCTGAAAACGGAAATATTTATAGACACCCATAGACCTTATACGTATAAAATTTTATAAAAATCGGAGGACACTTTTTATATTTTTGGGAGTTCTTTCATGGAATGGACGATATTTTTTTTTTTTTTATTATAAAAAAATATGTATTTTTTTTATTAAAACTTCCACGAATTAATCCTATATATAGCTACAGTTCAACCCATTGTGCGTTGTTCAAAAAACGAAATACCAAAATTAAGTATTCTTAGTTACAGTTAATATTTTCAGCAATTTTTTCGTTCCAAAAAAACAAACTGAAATATTTAATTTAAGCGTTTATTGTCAATAAAAAAATAATAAATAAAAAAAAGTTAAAGAATGGAAAAATTAAAAAAAAAAGATTATTTGGTAAGTAATTTGCCAAACATTTCAATAAATAAGTATTAAAATTTGTTTCCTTTATCAATTAATTATTTCAAGAAATTTTAAAACTCTAGACATACGCCAACATGTTGTACGTTCAAGGATATAAGCATACCGCATAAAAGCTTTACTACTTGTAAGGAACAGTTTTTTGTAAATTTAAGGCTTAGATGTAAGTTACATAACAATGTATGTCTTATTAACAATTTTATAATTTGCAATTTACTACAATAAATAAAAAAAAAAAGAACAAACCCACAAAATACTTTTTTATGGTTCAATGACTTTTAGGCCAACAAATGATCAAACTGCAGTTTTTACTACTTTAGTAGGTAATTTCTCATAGTTTAAAGTAAATGAAAAAGTAGTATTTATTTACTGAATTGGCATATTATTTAATGTTGGTAAAAATAACAAAAATATTAGTAAAGTTTAATGTTTATGTTAGTTAAAAAATCTACATTCAAATTATCACTTGTTTCAAATGAAACGCAAGTGGTCTGTTTTTTAAATGGAAATACATTTGTTTTTATTGATTTTTTTGTTGAATTTACTTACATAATTTCTTAAGTGCATATGTATTTTCATTGTATTAGATTAATTGCATTGAGAAATATTTTGCAGCAATTCAATATTAATTAAACAAATAAAATATTCATTTAATATAAAAATTGGGTAAATACCAAATCGTTTTTATTAATAACTCAAAATCTAATTGAGTAATCATAATGAAAATTAATAATTATAATAGTGAATCACACGTATATTTTTTTCATAATATTTTAAACCATTTTGTTGATATAATTGTGTTCGTCCGTAAGTCCGGCTCAGATACAATGTTTAGTAATTTTCTAGCATCATCCGCAAATAAAATATTAAAATATACAAGATATCAATCTTTTCTTTTATACTGAGCAACAAATGCTCATTCCATTAAGAAATTTTCCTAATTCAAAATATTTGAATTTAATCCGCACAAGAATTTTAACCACGGTTCTATCGTTTTTACATTTATAACTAAAAATTATTTCTACTTACATTGGGGTAAAAGGGGTCGAAAATGGCGATTAATTCAGAGAAAGGTGATATCCGAATTTTGATAAAATCGTTTTATTTTTTATTTATTATTAGGTAAAAAAAAATGAATTTTTAGAATTTGAAGATTTTTTTGGCAGAATGGTAATGTCTTTCCTTAAATCTATACATTAGAGTTAAATGGATCGAAAATTATTCATAATTCAGGAAAAGATGATATCAACACTTTAATGATCACGTTTAATTTTTCTATTTATTAGTAAGTAAAAAATGCAGAATGGTAATGTCCGTCCGTCCGTCCGTCTATACAATGGGTTAAATGGGTCGAAAATGGCGCATAATTGAGGAAAAGGTGATATCCGAATTTTGATGATCACGTTCTATTTTCCTATTTATTAGTTAGTAAAAAAAATGCATTTTTATAATTCTATAATATTTTTTGGCAGAATGACAATGTCCGTCCGTCTAAACATTTGGGTTAAATGGGTCGAAAATGGCGCTAAAATCAGGAAAAAGTGATATCAATACTTTAATACTATTTAGTTTTTTAATATATTTTTGGAATCTAAGGCTTTTTTTAGAGTATTCTCTTGTCCGTCCTTCCGTCGGTCTGTTTTTTAATTTTTTGCAAAATTGACAATTCAAAATCGTTAATTTTTCGACTCAATAAAGATATCGACTTCAAATTTTCTTTATTCGATAGATAATTTTATCCTTTAATAAATTGCAAAAAATAAATATGATAAAATAGGTTAAAAATGTTGGCATATTTATGGAAAAGACTTGACCAACATCTTGCAAAGTTGAGATTGTTGAAATTTCAAATGAATATTTCATAAAGAGTGTGTAAGAAAAATAGTGCATACAAGCATGTTTTCTAAAGGATTTATCAAGAATTTTAAGGTCTCGAAAAACGGGTAAGGAACAAAAATTCGCTAGTGGTTAAATATTTGCTGTGAAATTAGTACCCTATTTTGAACCCCATAGCTCCGCTCATGAAGAGTATATGGGACCCTGCTTCTAAACTCAAAATGTTAATGTTCTCTGCTACTCCTATATAAAATTTAATGTAAATCTATTTGGCCGATTAGAGGTTACAGATTTATTTCGATTCTGTCCCACTGTTTAATGTTTGATAAAGCAAAGAAAATGTCTGGCACTTAAGCTGTTTTTTCTATGAAATTTACTGGAGTTTTTTTCGAAAAAATTAATTTCTCAAATCGGGCTATATATGCGCACGATTTTTTTTTTTTTTTTTTCATAATATCAAAGTGAACAATATGTGATATTTTTCAGAAAATTTTCAGAACAAACATCTAGTAACATTTTAAGTTACATACCATGAAAATTTAAAATTAGTGTATTTTAGGACAATTTAAAAAAAAATAACAAAAATATTAGAACAAAATGTAATTTAGAAATATTTGAAGAAAAGTACATTTAAATACCTTTACTTTAAAATACTTTTTACTTAAAATAAAAACACTGAAACATAGAATACAACTAGAAGTCCAACTCTTTTCATTCGCTCAGAAACAAAAAATTACTCTCTTCACACGTATAAATTTGTTCTGTAGAATATTTTACTAACACATACAAACAGTTAGGTTTTTTTGACAATTGAGTTAGGTTTTTTGTGAGCAAGTTGGAGTTCTAGTTGTTTTCTATGCACTGAAAGTTGATGAAAATTGTTTATTTTACTCTTTTTCAAAAATGTAAAAAAAATGTTTAACTTTGACAGCTCTGTATAAGAAAACAACTCAACCTAGCTTGAATTTTTTTAATTTTGTTGATAGATAAATTGATGTTGATACATAATTTTGTATATTTTTATTCGGTACCCAACTTTATTACAAAAATTTAAATTTAAAAATTCAATTAATCGCCACTTTTGACACAATTTACCACAACGTGCTACGCGAAGTTTTCCTTTTAAAATGTTATAAATTATAATCCACAAAACTCTTTAAAATGTGCTAGCTTCCCAGCAAAAACTTGGTAATGACATGTAGTTACGGATGCAGTTACTTTATAATGACAACAACATACTGTCTGCATTACATAGAAGTTGTTTAGTAAGTAATTATTTATAACCCGAATGTAAATAATTATTTATGATAAGATTTTTGAAAATATTAATTGTTATTGATTTTTATAATGCTGGTAACTGCATTCATATATTTGAAAAAGGGATACATAAATGAAAAGCAAAATTTCCGTATGAATTAATTTGTAATCTAAAATAGTTTATTTTTATTTCATTTATTTTAATTACATTTTTGGTTATTGTTAAGTTTTTTAAATTAAATTTTAAAAATCTTTTTACAACAACAAAAAAATATTTTATATCCTGACATTTCATTACTTTTTTATAACCTAAAATATAACTAGTTCCTATTGTTACTACTAATCATGACTTCAGTAATGCTTTAAAATCAATGCGCTGTTTAACAGCTTGGAAGTAATTAGTTATTGTAATGACATCTAAGTAATGTATAGGGTAAGTAGTTGCCTCTAATGTTATCACCGTGTTAAAATAATGAGTTATTCAGCTAATGTGTAAGTAGTGCAGAGCCATTATATTAGCTTCTTAACTCATTACATGGCAACCAAAGTTTTTGCTAGGTTTTTTTCAACATTTTTTATTTCAAATATACTAAATTTAACCAAAATTAGTTTAGATTTCAAAAATGTTGAAAAAATATCATATTCTAGTATTTTCCACAGTGATTTGCACTCTCGTAATCAGAAAACCCTAAATCTTCCGAAATCTGAGTTAAAGAATCGGCGATCTTTAAATCAAATATGTATAAAAGAAAATATGAAATATGGGTATATACTAGGAATATACACACATATGTATATACTATCTATGTCTTTAAATAAAAGCTTTTTCATTTAATTCATCAAAATAAACAGGAAACATATTTTTTATCCCAACAACAATTACAATTCTAATTAACCCACTTACTTCTTAGTTCTAGGTCATACAAATTTAATTAATTAACATTCTAAAATAGCTCGTGTTATAAATTCTTTGAATAACAACAGAGGATTTCCCTTTCAAAATATCCGTTTTGAAAAACCATTTTGTTTTATTTATTACATAAACAATATTGAGACTCGTGTTAACTTGAAAATGACACAATAAAAAACGAGAGAAAAAGATATAGTCGGTCAAGCCCGACCATATGATACCCTACACCATTGTGTACATTATAATTCGGGGAGGGGTCTTGACTTGGAGTCAGATGTGGACCGATACTCATAAGTGTAAAATAAAACATACGAATGCAGAATATTACGTTGATGCTGACATTTATATGAATTTATTCACTTTTGGGTGATTCCCGAAAGAGGGCCTTATATGGGAGCTATGGTAAATTATAGACCGATCTTTGTAAAATTTGGCACTATCATTTATGTTCATATAAAACTTATTTGTGTCGAATATTAACTTGATACTAACATTTTAATGGGATTTATGCCCGTTAAAGTGATTTTCTTAAAAGGGGTTTATATGGGAGCTATGGTTAATTATGGACCGACCTTTTTAAAAATCGGCACACTTATTTAGACTTATATAAAACTTATATGTTCCAAATTTCATTAGAATATTGCCATATTTAAGGGATTTATGATCGTTAAACCCTTTTCCGGGAGGACATTTGTATGGAGGCTAGGTGAAATAATGGACCGATCATAACCAATTTCAATAGGCTTCGTCCCTGGACTAAAAGAAACCTGTGTACCAAATTTCATTAATTTTGATTCAAAATTGCGACCTGTAGTTTGATTACAAGGTTTACATGGACGGACAGACGGTCAGACGGACAGACGGACGGACGGACGGACATCGTTAAATCGACTCAGAAAATGATTCTAAGCCGATTGGTATAAATTAAGGTGGGTCTTAGACCAATATTTTTGGGTGTTACAAACATCAGCACAAACGCATAATACCCTCCCCACCTATGGTGGTGTAGGGTATAAATATAAATCAAATTTACTAAACAAATGATAAATTTACTTTATTATGCTAATTACGTAAAATCCCTGAACGTAATTGATTTTTTTAAACCATTTTTTATATTTGTAACAATTCAACTGTTTTTATTATTATTTTTATGTCACATAAACAAGTTTTACTTGACAACCCTTTATTTATTTATATATTTTGAACTTTATCTTAATTTGTTTAGTATAATCTCAACAATTAGTGTTTAGTTTTTTTCTATATAGAACATAAACTTGATTAAATGTTTATTACGAAATTAATATTATATTTCAATATTCCATTAAAGATTGTTCCATTATAATTCTTGATGTTTTAAGAGTTTGTTAGTCAGTTTCATTTAGCTTTAGTATATTTTAATGCTACAATTAAATAAATTGGAATTTTTCAATAAATATAAAATACTTAACACCATTTCGCAACAAAGATAACTTTAGAATTTAATAAATGAATATTTCAATAACATCTTAAGGAAATTACACAAATTTATTTTAGCAACAATAAATATAGAAAAATTATTAAAAATCTTTAATGGGAAACAGTATAAATCTAAATATAAAAAAACAAATAAATTTAGAATTTCATTTATTTGCTTTTTTATATTTAGATTTATACTGTTTCCCATTAAAGATTTTTATATTTTTAAAATAAAATACAAACATTTAAATTTAACTTTGTAATGATTTGCACGATTTGTGTGTCATCCGTGATTTAAGTTTGAAAAGCAAACAAACAATCTGCTTATACTATTTAGTACAAACACTTACTCTATAATTAGTGAGTCAGTTAGCCGGGAACCATTGGTCACTGTATTTTAATGACATTTAATGATATTTATATTAACTTAACTAATCATTTAATATTATCATTATTTACTTAGTTACTTAATAATGAACTAACCCATTTTTTCATTGCATTTAATTATTTTTTTTTTATTTATATCAAGTATTTTAGTTTAAAAACAATGTTCACAAAAGTTGTTCAAGAAAGTTCAAGTGCATTGAACTCTTGATTTATGTTTATTTCTTTGTATTTAATTTGTATATAAAAATGTTGCTTAATGAATTTTAATTGTAATGTTAAAAATATTTTATATTATAAAGTTATCAATTTGATTGAAACAAAGACACAACTATTTGACATATGTATGAAACATTTTCAGAGCACTCATTAATTATAATGTAAATTTTATGTCAAAAGAAAAATAAAAAAGAGTATTGACATCCTGTGCTTTGAGAGTGTAACGTTGACTGAATGTCTGACTGACTGATTTAATATCGCCCAGCACACACGACAGAAGGTAGAGGTATGAAATTTGGAATTTGTGTTCGTCTCTCATCATAGATATCAACTTAGAATGGATTTTTCGAAACTTGAACATTAAATGAATAAAAAAGGGTAAACTTAACTTCCAAACTACATTTTTATTTAAGGAATTGGATTTATTTTGCGGATAACTGCTGCACCATGGTGTGCCAAAAACTGAAATACTCATAAGGATCTAAACGTTCCCTTTGTGAAAGATGTAATAAGAGAACACACATAGAAATATGTAAGTAGGCTAGAAATTCACCCAAATCCTCTAGCTCGAAACATCCTACTAAGCAATGGATATACCCGATTGAGAACAAGGCACACATCAAACTTGAGAAGCTAAAATATACGAATTAAAATAGATTTTTGTCTGACGGTGGTTAGACAAAATTAGATATTAATATTTAGATTTAAGATTTTAATACTTATTGTTAGTTCATGTACAATTACTAAAGATTCAATAAATAAAGTATGTAATAAAAAAAAAAAATCTCGATTATTTTGCAAATACACCCTAAATAATTTTATGAATGAATTTCTTAAAATTGTTCATGTGTAATACACTGTAACTTAATTATCTTCAATAGATAAAGCGAAAAACTTGAAATGTTTAATACAAAATCCTTAAGATGAACAATTTTTTTACCCTACACCACCAAAGGTGGTTGGGGTATTATGTGTTTGTGCTGATGTTTGTAACGCACAGAAATAATATCCTAACACCCACCTTAAAGTATACCAATTGACTCAGAATCATTTTCTGAGTTGATTTAACGATGTCCGTCCGTCTGGCTGGCTGGTTGTCTGTCCATGCAAACCTTGTGCACAAAGTACAGGTCGCAATTTTGAAGATAATTTGATGAAATTTGGCACATATGTACGCTATTGAAATTGGTCATGATCGGTCCATTATTTCACCTAGCCCCCATAAAAATGTCCTCCCGGAATAGAGTATTAATACTTATACATGCATTTTTAAGGAATATTTTAATGAAATTTAGCACAAATAAGTTTTAAATAAGTACAAATTCGTTTGCCAAATTTCATGAAGATCGGTCCATAATTAACGGAATTGTGTAGGGTATAATGTGATCGGTCTTGACCGACTATATTTTTCTCGTTTTAACTGACTTAGTTCAAAAGTTGGCATAAAAATTAATATGGGCTGCAAAGAAAACATTTCCAAATATTGAACCCCAGTCAGACTTATATTGATTTTTCATTGTCTTTGTTTTGTGGGTCCATTTAAGTTGACAACAGTTTAGTAAATATTTGCTATTTTGGTCAAGGCTACACAATTTTTTTCATAGTTTAACAGTAAGTATTTCCATGTGTAACTTATCGAAGTCATCGTCTAAGATCCCATTAAGAGTATTTATATATTTTGGATCCTATGTTTGAGTTATTAATAAATATGTTTCTGATATTTGAAAAAAATATTTAAAAATTTAAATGTGAGTATTAATTTCATTTATATCACGTTAAACAATATTATGGACATTATTAATAAAAAAATTAAAAAGTAACAGGCTTATGATCACAAAATTACAAAACATTCCCAAAATGTGTCTAGATTGTGGAGGGACATATTTTCGAAAGTTGATACATTTTCCGTTTGTTTGTAATAATCTACATTTCAAAGTTTACGGATAACTTAAAGATATATTATACATCAATACATTGTAAATTCTATTAAGAATTTTCTGTTTCTTTTTTCATTTTACGATATTCGTTTCGTATAAGATTAAAATTTGGAAAAACAATTTACTACAGCCAATCGTTCAAAAACATTTACATATATGAATATAATTCAATGAATTCGGTACATATGTATGTATGTATGTATGAATGTATGGATGTATGTCTATTATGACACATTAAGAAACCCTATTGAAAGTGGTGAAACAGGATGTGATGAAAATAACTTATTCCATATTTTGTTTCATTAATTTGGTCGCAAACAAGTAAAAAGGAAATTGTGTAATTATAGGATTTTCTTTGTTCTCAAACTAGCGTCAGTCTGTCTGTCCGTGGTTTATTAAAAACTGTTTTAGTTCAAGTACAGAATTCAATTTTTAAGATAACTAAATTTTACATATATTTTTAATTTAGCATTCATAACCTGAGCTTCGAAAGAATGAATTCTATTTAGAATTAATTCAGCTTATAAAAATTTAATTTAGCATTCTTTAAAATCATTACTCAGAATTAATTCTTAGGCTTAATTCTTTAGGCTTAACATTGTATTTTATTAATTCCTTAAAGAATTAATTCCTTAGAGAATGAAAATGAAATTTTAATGATTAAATTTTTCTTTAATTTCATTCTTTTGCAAAATGAATGAAAAAATATGTAGAATTAATTCCCTCTAATTCCCTATAATAGAATTATATATTTTTATACCCTTCACCACAAGTGCAAAGGGTAAGTATAAGTTTGTCATTCCGTTTGTAATTTCTACAATATTCATCTAAGACCCCAAAAAGTATACATATTCTGGATTCTTATTGCTCAGTTTTTAGAAAGCTCCAGTTATCGGATATATATGTTCTATACATCAAAGTTGTACGGCAAAAAAACCCAAATATACTCCCAAAAATCGTAATTGTTGTCAGCTTTTCTAGGCTCTTATACAAGCGAGCGACATCGTTTTTGCACAAAAAATTCAAAATCTTTTTTAATTTTTTTGCTGAATAAATGAAAAATTCGGTCCATTAGTATCCGAGATATCGGCCAAAACGCATTTTTAGGTTCTTGTTTAAGCTACAGACTTTTATATATATTTTTATATAGATCAGTCATAAATATTTTTATAAAATTTCAGTTTGTCGATAAGGTGGTGAAGGGTATAAAAGATTCGGCACAACCGAATCTTTTTTTAATTTCATTTTCTTTCATTCCCTTCTACTATAATTTGAATGGCAACATTTTTCTTTAATTCTATTTTTATATATATTTTGAAAATGAGCATTTAAAGAGTTGAAAATCAGTCGTATTTAGCTAAAATAAATACAAAATCAACATTTTACTATCTAGCTTAACTCCACACAGAATAGAATATGATTGTGTCCAAATAAACTTTGTAAAGAAGCTGCAGTTCACATAAACGTGGCTTATCATAGATCATTTTTGCAATTATATAAAATTGTTTAAAATCTAAAGAATTAAACAATAAAACTTTAATTCAAACTAAGTAGTACAAATTGAATGGTTGGAACATTTTTAATTCAATTTGTAATAGTTTGAATTTAAACAGAATTGAATGAAATCAAAAGAATTAACCATTCCCAAAGAATTAATTCATAAATCAATTAATTCCATCACATAAAGAGCTTTAGAAATTAAGCTACGGAATTAATTATATTGAATTTATTTGAAAGAATTAATAATTCTATATGATTTAATTCAATTTTAAAAAGTGAATTAAAGAATTAATTTTTTCGAACCTTTGTTCATAACATGTATTGATTTAGTTGTTCACTGCGGTGAATTTTATTCATATTGGTTCATTATTTTATATAGCTTCCATATAAGAATCCTCCTAAAATATGGCCTTAAGTGCCTTTCCGTATGGATAGATGTGGATATTGAAAAAATAAATTTTTGAAATGTATTTGCAATTGGTCCACTCTTGGCCCTAACACTCATTATAATACATACACCTAAGGACTACCAAATATATATATATATATATATATATATATATATATATAGATATATATATTTTTTTTTAATATTTCGAACAATTTTTTTATATAAGTGGTCTAAGCCACATTAATGTTTGGGAAAATTTGTAATAACTAGGTGGCGGATTTATAAGCAAATGCATATTTTTTCTGGAGCATTTAAAAATTATTATTAAAATTATTAATTATTAAGATTTTCTCAACAGAGGTGAAATAGAAAGTTATTTTATTACATAAAATTTCCTAAAATATTAATAACCAGTGCAATTTTTTATGAAAATATTTGCCAAGTAAAATTTGGTAAGAATATTACATTAGATTATAAAGAAATAATTGTTAAATATGTATTTTTTAGGATAAAATGCCGAAAGTAAAAAAGACAAAAACTTCAGTTTTACACAAATACATGTTGGTATTTGGAGAATTTTTTAAAACTGACGCTAAAATACTTTTTTGCTAAATTTATAATAAAGCAGTCAATCATGAAAAGAAGTTTTTTGTTTATCAGCACGTAAATAGTAAAAAACACCAAGAATGGAAATCGAAAAGCAATCAGAATGCTTCGCAATCATTGTTGACGATAAATTCGAAAACAAATAATCTTAATTTGGATTTATATCTGCAGACATCCCATTAAAAAAACTATCTAATGCAATTTTATTGAATTTCTTAAAGACGTACACAAATAAAAGTATTCCATCCGAATCAACATTTCGATAAAATTATGTGGAAAAGTTGTACGATATTCATTTGGAAGAAATAAAATCTATTTTAAAAAACGAATGTGTGAATTACGAAATAATTGCCCGTACGTTTCATGTGTCAGTTAAATTGTTGGGAGAGGATTTTAATAAAAATCAAATTCTTTTATTTTTATCGGATGCGGCTCCATATATAGTAAAATCAGCAAAAGCTGTTAAGATTTTTTATCCAAATATTTTGCATGTAACCTGCTTAGCCCACGCATTATACCGAGTGGCGGAGGATGTGCGCAATAATTTTGATCACATTGATTCCTTATGGAAAACAGATATATTTGAAAACTCCTACACGCATTGCAAAATTAAAAGAAAATTATCCCAATTTTCCACTCAAACAGTTAATACGTGATGAGCATCTTGGCTTGATGATGTAAAATACTATGAATAATATTTTGATGATTTCAAAAATGCTGTTGATGAGTTGAATGATTACGACTCTAAAGCTATAAAAAAAGTAAACAAGTACTAACATCAATAAATATTAAAAATAAACTCTCATTTGTTTCTTCTAACTATGGATTTCTTTTTGAAACTATTACTAAATTAGAGGGATTTGATTCATTAAGTACTCAAATCAGTTTAACTGATAGTGCTATTGCGAAACTCCAAGCTACAAAAGGCCATATTGCTGAAAGAATAAAATTAAAGTTGCAAGCTGTTATTAAAAAAAATTAAGGATTTGAGAAAATGAAATAATTTCGGACTCAATTACTTTACGTTGATGCTTCTTGTTAAGAATACTCTTCTTCTGAACTACAATCATTCAAATGCGCTCCTATCAATTTTATTGACGTTGAAAGAAAGAAATTTTAAATTTTCTTATATTTTTATTTAAAAATAAAGCCACCAAAATTAATAATTTTTTTTATTTACACAGAAAAATGTAAAATTATTTTACATCATAGAAGACACTAATAAGTGTTAAGTTGTTACCCTAATGTCAATCTTACATTTCCCTCAAAAAACAAAAGTACGTTTTTTCTTCCTAAATAAATCGAACATAAAATTGTTACGCTAATTATTATTTAAAACTTTATAATGTTAAACATCTGTGTTTAATTGAAAATGTAATTAAATTATAATAAATTCATATTTGTAATATTAATTGGTGAATAATTAAAAGACAATTTAATGAAATGTAATACACAGCTGTCTTTACTTACTTTGATTGTTTTAATGGTTTGTGTTTATTTTTAGCCAAAGAATTTTTAAAAGCAGGTATTTAATTAAAATTTAATCACTTTTTTAATAACTGATTATCATAAACAAGATTTATTTTCAAAGTTAAAAAAAAAAATTCTTAAAATTTGTATTTTCTTAATTTTTATTTAAAATTTTTGTTATTTTAATACTTTTTTTCATATAAGATTACTTGACACATGAATCTACATCAATATTTATTATACATATGTATATTGTAACATTTTTATATAAAAATCACATGCACTTGACCGTTGTTTATTATATGACCGATTTTATTTTTATTTTTTATTTTTTTTTTTCTGTTAAATAAAATGATTTTTCAATACGTTTTCAAAAATTGAATTCAAGCATGAACAACCAACATTACGCGCACAACAATGATGAGCAACTGAGTTGACAAACCGTTAAGATTGTATACAAAAATTCAAAAATTTAACAAAAAAAAAAAAAAAATGTACAGAGACAACAAATGATTATAAAATGAAATAAGAAATCAATATCATGGAATTGAAGACGAACAAAAATTAACATTAACAGCAACAACAAAAAATGCAACAACATGAAAAATAATAAGTAACAACAAAAGAATTTTTAAACTAAAATACTATTCAACAAATCAACAAATTGCTAATCACATACATACATACATATTATATACATACTTATGAATAAGTACAAATGTATGTTTAACAAGTATTTTAGTTGTATTTCAGTGACAATGTGTTAGTGTTATGAAGGGTCATCACCTTTAGTTTAATACATGAAACACACAGAAATATGTATTTTAAAAGAACGCTACTCTATATTTTTAGTTCATTAAATTTAAAAATAATTAATATGCGTGGTCACATTATTGTTACAATAACAAATTTTGTTCATAAAAAAACCCTCAAATGGAACATATATTTCAACTAAATATATTTATTATTTGTATTGTAGTTGTTGTTGTTGTTGCTAAATGTTTTATTTTCAGAAAAAAACAAAAAATAATCGTAATATAGTATTTTATTTATTACATTGAATAATTCTTAATTTATACTCATTCATGATTTTATGCGAATGAATATTGATGCAAAATCACGTATTTTAAAACATCTTCAATACGTGCTATGCCACTAACACTAACACAATATAATCCATTAAACAAAAAATATAAATGAAATAAAAAATCATTTTATGAACAAATGTATTGAAAAGTCAAATTACTATGTAAAATTGCAAAAAGAAATAATTGAAATATTTGTTACTTAAAAATATGTTTGTTTCTTAAGTCTTTTGATTTCATACGCATTACAGACACACATACAAATATACTTATGAAAAATTACACTATTTTACGCTGTGTAGCAAATAAAAGCAATTAACTCATTTAAGTATAAATAAAATATTATAATAACAATAAGATTTATTTTCAACTTAAGTATAAGGCTTTAATACATTCTAAATAGGCAAGAAGTGCGTCCAAATGTGATTTCAGAAGCTAATAAACGTAACACAATGGGTCCCAACGTAAAATTTGTAGTAATAAGTCTGTATCTCTTTAAACTACTGGTCGGATTGAATTGAAATGTAAAAGTTGTAGAGGAGGACCTTATTTTTCCGTAATAATTTTTTGTAGTCACTCTGTGATAACACGAGATAAGCTACAGGGTGTTAAAGTTGATTACCTTGAGTAGTCAACTTTGAATGTACTAGAAGTCCAATTTGAAAAATTTATATATGAACTTGGCAAGACGTAAGTTATGATACTTACGCTTGAATTTTTGATTATTTACCTCGACTTTATTTCGTTCTTTTTCGGAAATAAGTTTTAAGGTACATGTATGAGGAAATGTTTTAAAATGTTTAAAATTTGAAATATATTTCGAAATAATCTATTTATATGTATATAAAAGAGTAACGCTGCTGAGTGATTGACTGACTTATTTAGTGGTTCATCATCGCACAGCCCAAACGGTTAAAACTAGAAATATAAAATATGAACTTTAGATTGGTCTCCTACCGAGTAGATCCACTAAGATGGGATTTTTGGAAATTCGAATGTTTAGGTGTTAAAAACGAGTAAAATCGGTAACCATAGATTATAACATAGATATGAAGTTCAGTTTTCAAAAACCTAAGTCGGTTGTCAAAAGAACCTAAGTCTAAGAATGTGTTAGTAAAATTGTTCATTGAAAACAAAAACAATTGTAGTACGTGTGCCTTTTTGAGTAATTTTTTTTCAATTGAGTTTTTTTTTAAGCTTCATATCTATGTTATAATCTATGTCGGTAACCTTATATCTCCTTAAGTAATAGAGATACAACAAGCGCGATTGTTATACTCGGCTCGGCCGAATCTATTGCCCACCATCAACTTTTTAAAATTTTACGTTATATGAGAGCTGGGCGGTAAAGTGGGCGGACCACGCCGATTTCTTGTTTCCAAGGTTACATTGCACAGAGGGTCAGGGAGAACGATTTTTCGCCAAAACCCTTTATCGTTGTCGGATATGGCAAAAAAAAAATCATATTTCAAGGTTATTGGACTTGCTGATTCCAAAAATTAACTAAAAAATAAAAAATTCAAAATGGCGGAACCAAAATGGCTGGCAAAAATTTTTAAAAAAAATTTCTAATCCAGCAAAAATTTTGTGTATAGGCAGTTTTAGAGTTACTTAATTTGAAACTGAAATCAGAATTTGAAAAACAAAATGGCGGACTCAACATGTTTTTTTTTAAGTTATGTTAATTTTTTCAAAAATATAATTTATTTTTATAATCGATAAATGGGTAAAAGTCCAAATACAAGAAAACTTTGAAATCTGTTATCCATAAAATTATCGACATTTTTTTTATACCCTACACCACCATAGGTGCTTGAGATATAATGCATTTGTGCTGATGTTTGTATCGCACAGAAATAATTATCGGACCACCACCTTAAAGTATACCGTTCGACTCAGAATCACTTTCTGAGTCGATTTTATATGAAGTCACTCAAAATCAATATACCCCCTATCTTTATGATGGTGGGTAAAAAATAAAAAAAAGTTGAATGGTACTTTTTTTTAAATTCGACTCTTTTAAGAGAAAACGGGTAAACACTGTAATTTGGTATTTTTTTGGCAACCTATCTATCTTTTGATCCTGTAAGCATAGAAATAAAATGTGTCAAAATTGGCGAATACAAGATTGGTTAATAAAATCTTTGTTACATAAACGGGGAATAAAAAGTACTAAAAAGAGGATAACATTTTAAATTTAATTTTATTCAAATTAAGTAACGCATTTTTTTATTATATTAAACTTAGAGACATGAACTTAAGTACATGTAGTCCTAAGTCAGTGAGAATTCACAAGAGGGGAATTTGTGGTCCTTTTTTTGATCTTCTAATTGTACCTTTTGAGATTTCTATAATATTGAACATAGAAACATGAAATAAGAGATATATGATCCTAAGTGAATGATACATAATAGGGGACTTTTTCATTTTTCTGATGGTACTTTTTGAATTTTCTAATTTTCGTTCTACCATGGTACTTTTTGAATTTTATATAATATTGAATTTATAAATATGAATAGATGGTCCAAGTAGATGAGAATTTACTTGGACCATCTTAACTGTCAAAGGAATCATTTAAGACTCCATAAAGAATATATCTTCTGGGTCCTGGTTAGATTCTGAGTCGATCAAAATACTAGAAACACAGGGTGTCCGTTGCAGCTTCATTTCATACTTTTCTGTTGATATTTCTTAAACAAAAGCATGTACGATAACGAAACCGTCCACCTCCCATATAAAGGGAAACTTCAACGACATTTTGTACAAATTGTTGAAGGACCAATGTAAACTCGGAAACAAAAAACGGGCGTGGTCCGCTCACTTTACCGCCCACTTCTCATATAACATAAAATTTGAGAAAGTTGAGCCGAATATAACATTCGCGTTTGTTTTTTTTTTTTCTCTTCTATTGGTACTTTTGGAATTTTCTATAATATTGAACCTTCAAATATAAAATTCAAAATATATGGGCCTTAGTGAACAAGAGTCCAGAACAGAGGATTTGTGGTACTTGTGCATTCTTCTAATGGTGCTTTTTAAATATTATGATTCCATTTAATCATTTTTTCATCATTTAATAATTCGGTTTAATAATACTTATAACTTTTTTTTATCATTTAATAATCTCATTTTATCATATATATAATCCGATTTTATCATATATATAATCCTATTTTATTATATATATAATCTTATTTTATTACATTTATATATGATCCCCGAGTTTCCAATACTGAATATATTTAAAATAAAACATATTTTTCCGAAATTTTTATTTACATTTTATTTTTACAGATTCATTTTTAACATATGTTTACATATTTATTATTTAAATATTAATTATTAACATACTATTTTTATTTATTTATTCATTTACAGTAATATAACAAGCCTCCTAAGGCCAAAAAACTTATATTACAAAGAACATACATATTATATTTTATAATAGTTATTTATATAGGAACTTAATTCAATAGTTTTATGTTTTCTTTTCAAATACAAATGTAACAAATAAAATTTGGTTCTAATGATTTAATAGAAATTGAAAAATAAAAATCCACATAATCTACCTGAAAGGCTTGAAAATCTGTGTTAAATCCATGGTTTAAAATCCATTTTTAGCAAACAGTACATTTGGAATATTTAATACATTTAATAAAAATATTACCCTTAAGATACAAAGAAGAACACTTTTCCAAACTTTTTTTTAACAAAACTTACTTTTTTACATTTTAAAAATGTTGTGAATTAATGTCGTTCGATGCATTTTATGGAAAGAAACTTGAAAATTTAAGTCTATTACCTTTATATTTATATGCATTTTTATTTTCACAAATATTTTGTTTATTCCACTTATTTCACTTAGCTATATAGTTTATCTACTAACATACTACTGAACTGATACAAAAAAATGTGTACTCAATAGTTATGCGGAAAAAAATATGATTAAAGGTAAAAATTCAATAGTTGTGTGAAATCAAATCATAGTCAAAAACAAATATTCTATATTTGAGGAAAACATAAACCTTTTCAAAAACAAACATTCAACAATTGCTTAAGTTAAATTTGTAAAATTAACTGAATGGTTGTAGAATTAACTTATTAGTTGTGGAATTCACTAAATGTTTGGATTTTTCATAAATATGACTTCATACAAAAATACATTTTAATACATATTATAATTCAGTCAACCATATTAAAATTTTGATTGCGGGTAATCATTAAATGATCAAACAGAAACATAAACGTTGCTATCATGAACACGGTATTATTCAAATCAATGAAAAACGGCTATACAAACATTGAATAGTTGTAGTTATCATGCTGTAACCATGTTTTTTCTCTGCGTGTGGGAACATGAAATTAAAGATATATGGACGCCTGAGAATCCATAAGAAGGTACTTTGTGGTACTTTTCGTTATTATATTACTCTTTGAATATTATGTAATAATAAATTACTTTTAAACGTGAAATTAAATATATATCGTTCTGTGTTTAGAATCCACAAGCCCTCTACTAAAATATAATAATTGAAATAATTTGGTAGTTTGTGAAACTTCGAGCAATAAAAATGTAAGAAACTGGTAACTAAAATATTTAAAAGTTTTTTGTTCTGAATGCTGACTGTTCCCACGGGTTTCTTAATTTTTGGTATTTCATTTTGTTTTTTCTAAATAAAAAGGGTATCAAGTTTTTATCTGGTATATGTAGGAGTTAAATGCTATATATATACAGTATGTCAAGAAAATGTTTTTACATTGAAGAAAATATTATTATTTCAACTTTATTTCACAATATTTGCAAATGTTGATAACATTGAAAATTTTTATTGTTACATTTTGTTTTAGGTATATTTATTTAACGGGTTTTACCAGAAAAAAAATTCATTATGAATATAATTACGAAAATACAACAACAAAAACTACACATACCCTTTAATCTACCTGTCAAGAAAATGTTTTTACATTTGCGTTTTTGTCGCTATGTGAAACAATTTTTGGAACTTTTGGATGTATTATTGTCAATAAATCATCAGTGTGATAATTATAATCACATAGTACAATAATATGCGTTCAAATCCATGATATATATGTATTACGAGTAATTCATAAATTATATATTAAGTATGTCAAGAGAAAAAACTCCAGATCATAAACCCATTTGGGGTTTTTTATAACCTCCAATTCGTGAAAGATATTGTACAAATGTATTCCTTATTAAGATATATATTTAATAGAATATTAAATCGATTCAAAATTCCCGTAATATTGTAGTTGATATCTCTTAATATCCATCTACTTCAAATATTTGGCAGAGTTATACCTAGAAAAATTAAGAAAAATTTGAATATATCTACTAGGGCTTATGATAAAGGACCGTGGAAAGGGTATATCAATTTTATCTTCCAAGAAACAATGAAAAAACACAGATGGATTACAATTACAGCTACATGAAAAGAAACACTCTTATGGGGACAAAGTATTCAACAATTATAATCATTCATAATTATTTAAGTTGGTAAGCTCAAAAAGTTATGGAACGAATTATATGTCGTACAGGAATGTTTATACTATATAAAAGTACAATTTAATATGGTCAGAACACGCCGGAAATCTTCAAAATCCTTTAGAAAGCATTTAGAAAAGCATTTAGAAGTACAGATCAATTTTATTCAAAATAGTTGGAAAATCGATTTTATTATGAAATATAACAGGTGTGCACTAACATTTCTAGACTTTTAAAGTTCATTTAATAAAAGCTGTTAATGAATATGAGTTTATGAAGGATGAAAACTAAAATTCAAGCCATGAGAAAAATAATGACTCCAAGCATATATGAGCAAATAATGATAATGCAGCAAACTTTATTTACAAAAAGCTTTAAATATACCAGCATAAGGTCCAAACTTTCATCCCACATCATTTTTTCTCCTTATTTGAAGAACAAAGTGACAAAAAGGTATTACAGAACCATAATGAACTAAAAAAACGCACTAATGTTGGAATATACAAAATTCCAATTGACTGTGACATTCATTAATAATTTTATTTGATGAAAAAAGTTCCACAAGCTGTTATATATACCTGCGTTTACCATTTTAAATTAAAAATTCCGAAAATTTTTGATTTTCTTAAGCAGTTTTATAAATGTAAAAAGAATTTCTTGACATTAAGATTTTTGTGTTTGTTTAGTTTTTGCTCCATTTCTAATAGTTTAAATCATTAAATATTAAATTTCTTTGAGTTATATAGTTAATTAACAAATTCGTATTAAAAATCTTTATATTAACAAAAAATTATATAGTTTTTTAAAGCCAAACTTTGACAAATTCATGTTTTCTTTTAATGTAAAAACATTTCCTTGACATACTGTATATATATATATATATATATATATATATATATATATATATATATATATATATATATATATATATATATATATATATATATATATATATATATATATATATATATATATATATATATGTGAATCCGTGTTTGTTAGTCTGTCTGTTTTAGAAGCGCATTGTGTTTATGCTACTAGAAATATTGTTCAAAAATTTAATAAAGAAATTTTAACCCTACATTTAGCATTGGTCAAAATTGTGAATTTTAAAAAAATTTTGATCGATTTATAAAAAATGTAATCACATAACATTACATTATAAAAAAAAAAAAAAATTAAACGATTTTTTTAAATTGCACAAAAAATAATATTAATATTATTCATTATTATTAATGTAATGTATAAAATTAATATAAATCTTTCATTCCTGCAAAAATCATTTAATAATCTTTAAAAACCAATTTAAGGAAATTTTTTTAGTTGTTAAGATTTCTTTAACTTTTACATAGTAGAGATAGTCAATTTTGACACCCTGTAACATATCTCGTGTTATTGCAGGGTGACTGCATGAGTTTTATGAAAGATTGGGTTTTCCTCTACAACTTCTCCATACATTTCAATTTGATCCGACTAGTAGTTTAGAAGATACAGATTAATTACTAAAAATTTTGATTTTGGCCCCACTGTTGGTTAAGTATTAATTAATTTGGAAAAAAAGCATTGAGCTCATTATTTTTTGTTAATATTCAAATGTGTTTATGCTATATATTATATTGGGGGTTTTTCGACAAGATTTTTTAATAAAAATGCATTCTTAATTAGCCTTTAATTAAAAAATCGTCTTCGTTGCTTTTTTTAATATTTAATTTTTTCTGTGGAACGTTATGTCCTGTGAAGACATTTATTTTATAAAAGAAGTATATAGTAGACTACACAGTAAAACCTTTTACAAAATAAATGGAAATAAATCTGGATCTTTTCTGTAATATTTTAATGACCTAAAATTTGTTACATAGTGTACTTATAAATGAGATCTTCACTGTATTATGAATAAATTCAATATTTATCAATCGATAGTTTTTTTCTTTCTAACTTATCAAGGTTTATGATTAATGAGAATATTGGAGCATTTTTCGATTTTTTACACAACTATTCTAATATCTTCGAAACTATTAAAGAGAATGATGTAGGTATAATTTGGAGATATTTAATTTGAACTAGAATCTCTGGTATTCATCATAGCGCGTTTCTTAATTGGATGAGAAATACGTAAAAAAAATATTTATTTTTGATCCATATAAGGTGTTATTTTCACCATTTGCGATGCCACTTCAACCAATATACATCGAACGCAAATACGATGTCATCTAGAGTTTGAAGGCAAATTGACTTTTGCTTCTGATACTGCTTCTAAAAAAATTTCTTAATGGATCTTTATAGAATGGTTATATTTCTCTTTTGTTCCTTTCACTTTTATTTACTAACATAAATTATTCTTTCCACAACCCCCTCCAAAAAAAACATTTAATTTAATAAATTAAACTCTGTCAACCTATCTGACCAACTCATTTTCCAAACTAAACAACCAACCCATCAATTTGTCTTTTAGTTTAATTGTTATTATTAATTTTTTGGTTGCAAAATTTTTATTATAAAAACTACTTCTGACATAACAAAAAACCACAAACTGTGAGTAATGTGTGTGCGTTTGTCGGTTCGTTCGTTCATTGGCACAACTGTTTTCGGCATAATAATAAATTTTTTATTTTATATTATTTTTTCTTTCCAAATATTTGCGATTTGATAAACTATTCTACTTTAGTTGTCGCGACTCTATAGCATTATTCATATTCATTCTAAAATACACTGTACTACGCACTCAAAGCCGGCTTTTGGAATGGACAGACAGACATACATGCATACACTTGAACGAATACAACCTGCTAACAATTATACAGACAGACTGACAAACATATACTCGCGCGGAAGGCCGGACAAGTAGTCAACATTAAACGGTAGTCAAATAAATGAAAACGCCTGAATACTTGTGGTTTTATAAGCAAAAACAGTAGCAAAACATTAATTAAAAACACAGAAAAAAATAACAGAATTCCCCCTAAAAAAAACTACATACATATATTGTACAATATACGCATACTTACGCATTTATGAACATAATTGTGTGTGTATTGTACATAAATCAGCATTATACATTGTTGTTGTTACTGTTGGGATTTATTAAATGATGATAATAGTGATTATGATGACGATGATGATAAAAATCATGTTTTTGAACTTGTTGATCAGAAGCCAAAATATTTATAGTAAATAAATTAAATAAAAATTAAAAATGACATTCAAAATTCTATGTGGCGTTTGGTTTTATTACTTTTTTATTTTTTATTTGGTTTTTAATTTTTTTCTCATAAATAATTTTGTCATACAATATGCGCAGAGTAAAAACTAAAATATGATTTTTTTTGTTGTTTTATATTTATCATTCAAAATATGAGATTTTTATATTTATTAGTTAAACTAATATATAATTAAATTTACGAATAAAAAAAAATAAAATCTACAACTAGGACTTTAGAAGCGCAAGAGTTCTAGCTACACTTGGATACTGCATTAAGCTTTAAAATGTCTATTTCTAAACTCGCCGTGGTGCCTATGTCATGATCTCCGAACGATGGGTACGTATCGAATGACATCTCGGTTTAGAGACATAATTCTAGTATGATTTAATTATTTATGACAATTCTAAATCACTCCACCATAAGTGGTTGGTGTAGAAAAAATATTCCAATACACATTTTAAAAAATATACCTTAACTCCGATTTCATTTCCTGAGCCGATTTAATGATGCTCATGCGTCTGGTGTCCATAAACCTTGTAAACAAAGTACAGCCCACAATGTTAAAGATATTCTGATCAAAATTTGGCATGAATAATTACTTTGATATAAGCCCAATACTCTTTAAATTTGCTTGATACTAAGTTCCATTATTTCACCTAACCCTCATTCAAATATAATCCCCGATTAAAGTTGTAACTCCCAAAAATATTAAGAAATTCGATACAAATAAGTATTATATAAGTACTAACATTTAACCCGCTACTGCCTTGGGGGACTTAATGACTCTTAACTCCCATGAGAACAGTTATAATATTGATGTCTTCAGAAAATGATTAACACACATCTCAATCGCACTTCCCAATGATTCCAATATAATGCCTCAAGGTTTAAATATTTTTTTCTTAGATTTCACAGTCTATAAGATATAAAAATACTTTTTCTGGACAACTTTTATCACCAAGACTTCAAATGTCTGAAGACTTTAGGGGGAAATAGATCTATAGTACAATTTTTATAGGTCATTATATCGGCGTTAACAACAATAAACTTTTAAAATATTTAAGTTACAAAAGTAACAAAAAGTGACTCTAAATAACCCAGTTGGAAATTCTTTTAAAACGTCTTAAAAAACAATTTCATGACGCGTCAGAATCACTGCTGACTTTTTCATTAGTGCCCATACAAAATACATCATGACTACTGACATATTCATATACATATATAGTCAAATTTCTTCAGGACTTAATCAGCATGTTGTCAATAGTGCTGAAAAATTTATAACATATCTTAGTGATGTCTACATGATATTTCATTTAACAATGTATTGTCAGTTATACTTTTTCCTTCTTTGGTCACTACTGCTGACATGTATATAAAAATATCAACATTCAGTCAATAGTGCATACGTGAAATTAATTTATTAAAGCTTCTATGAAGTATTCTAACCTAAATTCAAAATTGAATAACAATGATATCAATATTAAACCCAATTACATTTTGAACCACGATATTGGTAAAAACTGAGTTCTGGTTTAAAATGCTTCTTATGTCCGTTTTCAATACATTAATTTCCACTTTAACTTCATTGTTATTGGTAGCAAAGGCTGCATTCTGGCTCAAAGCAGTCTTGACGTTTGCCTGCAAGCACGGTAATTCCTCTTTCAGATGAGATAACTCGATCAGAATTTCTGAAAGAGTAAAACGAATTAAATTAATGTTTTATTTATTTTTTAAATAACTATTTTTTCGAAAAGACTTATGTAAAATTTTATTTCGTTACTCAATTTTATTATTTTATATTTTTAAACAAACTATTTAAAAAGTTTAACGAAAGTATTAACATTTTAAAAGTTAAAAAATTTATTCGTACACTCCCCGAAATAGTTATAAGACCAAAATAGTTTTTCATATTTCTATGGAACTACAATTGCAATTCCAGAAATATTTGGCACACATATGAAGACAAGAAAGGCAGTTTTTTATATGTTAAAATAGTTGGTTCCGTTTCTCCTGTGCAAAAATAACGGGACTTTTACTTGATCTTCGAACGAAATAATTAAATATAAGACCAAATATGACGAAGTATTTTAAATATTTAAAAAAATTTAATATGTTTTTAAAATTTTTATATTTTTTGTTCGTATTATTAATAAAGGCTGTACTGAGTTAGATTAGAGTTAATTTTTGATGATATAGTCAATAAAAGGCAAAAAATAAACCTAAAGACTCAATTAATTAATATTACCGATTTTGCCCTTTTTTGCACCCTTAACATTCGAACTGTCAAAAAATCCCCTCTTAATGTATTTATCTGGCGGGTAACAAATCTAAAGCCTAAATTTTATCTTTCTAGCTACAGATGGTTGGGTTGGGCGAATGTTGAATCAGTCATATAGCCACTTAGTAGCTCTACTATTTTATATATAAAAATAAATCATTGTGAACAAGGTCGGTCCAAAATTTACCATAGCTTCCATATAAAACCCTCCTACAAAAATCACTGTTATTTAATATTAAATTAATATATAATATTTCTTTTATTTGGATATTTCCAACGATTTACATAATATTTTCGAAAAAAAAGCGTTTTGTGAATACTATGCAAGTCCCATAGGTAGATTATCATAAAATCGGGCTTGGCGGACTATAACTTTTTTTATTAATTTATTTTTTAATGTAGGGTATATAAAATTTCTTACCATCGCAGATATATTCTTAGTTGAGGTTATTACAGACATTTCAAATTATATGACATTTACGTAAAGTCTTCTAATGATTCTTCTTTTTATAAAAAAACGAGAGAAGAAGATATGGTCGATCAAGCCCGACTATATGATACCCTACACCATTTCGATCCACATAATTTTGTTTTTACGTATATACAACTTACTCGTGTTAAATATTAACATAATACTAACATTTGTATGGGATTTCTGTACGTTAGTGATTTTCGGGAGAGGAGTATATATGGGAGCTATGGTCAATTATGGACCGATCTTCATGAAATTTGGCAGACTGATTTTTGCTGATATAAAACTTATTTGTACTGAATTTCATTAAAATATTTTTATTTTTAAGGCATCTATAAGTGTTAAAACTCTATTCCGGGAGGACATTTGTATGGGGGCTAGGTGAAATAATGGGCCGATCAATTCAATAGGCTTCGTCCTTGTGTTGAAAAAAGCATATGTACCAAATTTCATCAAATTATCTTCAAAATTGCGACCTGTACTTTGCGCACAAGCTTTACATGGACAGCCAGCCAGCCAGCCGACCAGACGGACGGACGGATAGACATCGTTAAATCGACTCAGAAAGTGATTCTGAGTCGAACGCTATACTTTAAGGTGGGTGTCCGAAGATTTTTTCTCTGCGTTACAATTTCTGCACAAACACATAATACCCCAACCACCTTTGGTGGTGTAGGGTATAAAAATGTTAATCATACGAACGGTCACTCCATTTTAACAATTATGATAAATACTCTCACATATTAATGAATATGATCAACATTATTATTGTTATTAAAATCATAATAACGATTGTTATATTGATGATGATGATACGTTATAATGACAAACAATTGTCAATTGTTAAGTGGGGGTTGTTTGTACTTGTAGACACGTATAAGTAAATAAATATTTAGTCAGGGTTAAATAGAGAAAATCAAGAATTTATTATATTATTAAACAAATAAATAAAAATGAGAATTTAATGTCTTTAAGTAAATTAAAATTCATTTAAGGTTTTTTTTTTGTAGACAATATGTATGTCATTTTTCAAAAACAATAATTTCGTACATTTGTACTTAGATGTCTTCGTTGTTTTGTAGTGAAATAAAATACACAATATAATGTTAGAATTAAAAAAAAAAAAATTTTAAATACCTGTACGTCTGTCTGTCTATTTATGATTGTTTTTACGTATAAAATATACTTAAATGTGGCATTGAACTTATTTTATTCTTAACCATCATCCTCCATACATAATAATAGTATGATGAGTTTTAAACAAAAAAACTATAAAAAAACAATAACTAAGTAACTGGGTAAGTAGTGGTTAAAATTTGAAAACAAACAAATCAAATACAACAAAAATACAAATATTATTGTAAAAAAAAACAAAAAAAAAACATATAATAAGGTAAGAAGTTGTCAGTTATATTGCATAATTAAATATTATTTTTATTAGAAAATATAATTTTTTAAATTTTATTTTTATTTTTTTCATTAAACATGTGACGAATTTCATATGCCCTTCATTTTTAATAGTTTTTTTATGTATTACAAGTATTAAAAGGATTTTAACTCTTATTCGTATAATTTTAAAATAATTAATAATTCCACTAAGCAAACTAGTTCATTGTAAAGACTGTAGATTCTGTATTTGACACAAATTATCATTCAGTAGACTACCATATAAGAAAATATTAGAAATTAATGTCATATGGACATGACTTATAGATAAAATCTAATAAGTTCTGCAGTTTTTATCTGATTTGAATATAATAAATGTTGTTATGTTTACAACAAAAATGATCGTAAAAAAACATCGCAGTTAAACTCGAAAAATTATGGAAATAATGTACTTTTTTTTAATTGTTGTTAAAAAAATTTGCTTTTAATATTTGACCCAGTCATAACAAATTCATACGATTATCCTATATATATTATTTGTACTTAATTTTATCTATAACGAAAATTTATAAAGAAATTTGGCGCGGGAAAGTAATTTTCAGGTCTTACATTAAAGCTATGGTCAGTTTTAGACCCGATTCTCATGAAATTTATTTTTATTTATAGACAAAACTCACCTCTTAAACAATTTATGAAAATACAGACATATTAAAGACATTACCGTTTGACCCATTTCCGAGACAAATTTTATATGGGGGCTCAGCGATATAATGGTCAGATTATAACTATTTTTAAAATATTGTTGTATTGGCACAAATGGTGATTGATTATTGATGTACAGATGTAGTTAAAAAATAAAGTAATTTGGAAATTATTTATTTGTCATACTAATGACCTAATTATTACACCAACATTTTAAGTAATGCTCTTTACCCCTTCCCTGAATTAATCGTTTCTATCTAGGGTTGCCAGACGGGCTTGAATGAACTTGATTGTCAAGATATTTTAGAAGTTGTCAAGTTACAAGTTAAAATAGTATTTGTCAAGTTGAAAACTATTTGTAGTTATCAAGATTTTTTTGATAGCGATAATCTCGAAGCCATATAGTTTATTACACAATGAAAGTGAAACTTGTACAGAACTGCACATCCTAATGACTGAATTTTAAATAATTTTAAAATCATATGTATATGCACTGTTGACAGATTTGACGATTTTTGGGTCTAAAAATGGCCTGTTGACGATTTAACGATTTTTACCCCTAATTTGACGATTTTTTCTAAAATCATATATATTTATATATTATTCTTTAAAAGTTAATTAGTTGGCACAAATATATTAACAATTTAAATAAAAATCTTTTTAAATTTGCTAATGTAAATGGTTCATTTATTAGGAAGGTTTTATGGGAACCAATATAACCCTACAAATGGCCTAAATACTTAAATAGTCGAAGATGAATTCATTCAAAATTAAATTTTTTATATATTGTAGATAGGTTCACAAAGTAGCCTATGTGTTTTTTATAACAAGGTATAAAAAATAACTTATTTTGGTTTGAAAGTCATACAAAATTACATACAGGTAACCCTCGATTTACGCGATACTTAATTTACGTAATTTCTTTATAACGCGATTTTATTATTGACCATTTTTTGAAATACGAGTTTTTATTTAACGCGAACTTGGTATAACGCGTATAAACAATAGTGTCAAACTTTGAATTGCGCAAATTACGGAGCGTATTGGAAAGAATTTATTGAAAAAATAGATTATTTAATGAAATAATGGCTACAAAATAAAAAAATATAAATTATAAGCAAAGTGTTGCATAATTGCTTAAATATTTTTTGTATGATTAAAAAAGGGGAAACGGCAAAATATGTAACAAGATTATAAAACTTTAATAAAAGTACAATGAACAATCCCAAAAATATGTATATTTAAATTAGTATAATGAAATAATGGCTACAAAATAAAAAAATATAAATTATAAGCAAAGTGTTGCATAATTGCTTAAATATTTTTTGTATGATTAAAAAAGGGGAAACGGCAAAATATGTAACAAGATTATAAAACTTTAATAAAAGTACAATGAACAATCCCAAAAATATGTATATTTAAATTAGTATATGTATACATATAATCATACTTAATAGGTAATGTGTACTTGAATTTCATAATATGCCACCAATATTAAATTAATGCATTTTTTATTAATTTCTTTTCAATTAAAAATTTAATTTTTCATTAGAAAAAGCATAAAAAACTGTTCATTAACATATAAAATACATAGTTTTTCATATTGACGATTTTTTTTTCGCCAAATTTAAAGATTTTTCACCAAATTTATCTGGCAACTATGTGTATATGAGATATAAGAATCGTTTTAAATTTAAACCAAGTTTTTCAGAACAAACTGATTACCATAAGTTAAGCATAGGTCACTGTTTCCTCGAGACTTATTTTAAAACATCCAAAATAAATTCGCTTATAGTAGTTTTTAACGCTTTTCTTTCCCTCTTTATAGTTAAAGCTGTACACTACCGAATATTAATTCATTCTGTTATTCAAATTTATAAAAAGTAGTTTATCGTTTATTACTATGTCACAATATCACTTAACGGAAGTCTATTGTAGGTTCATATCTACCTAACCTAATTTAATTTAGGAATTTAGCTTAACAATGCTTTGTAAAGCTATGTTAAGTATTTTGAATATGGCCTTAAATTTTCAAAAGCAATATGTATTAATGGATATTGAAATATTTCTCAATACAAATCAACAATTGCAAAAATCTAATATCGCATTTCTTAATATTTTTCAATGGTACAAATGGATATACTAGATAAAGTCTTACTTTCGAAAATATTTAAAACCTTATTCCTATTGCTTTGAAATTTTTATATACGCATATAGGTTTCATATAAACATTTTTCGCGAAAGTCGGTTGTCAATTTTTTTTTTTTTTTTTTTAATCAAGCTCCTTTTTCAGGAATGTCAAGTTAGACTACAATTCGAATCTGGCAACCCTATTTCTACCCCAATGTGGGACGTTTCGATATTCATGTCATGTTAACAAGTACTTAGTCCATAGAGTAGCATATAGAGACGAAATTCTCGATTGACATTTAAACAAAATTGTTGTTTTGTAAACAAAAATGTGTTTTTATTTTCTTTTTGCAACAACAAAATGTATTTGATTACATGTATTTTGTTGTTGCATGAGTTCGGTTTTTGACAACCGACTTAGGTTTTTGACAATTAGTTTCATCTCTTGTTACTCTTTGACTTAGTCTTTCAATATTATACTAAGGTCATTCGTTTTTCATACGAATGTCTAGACATACAATCAGACTTCTATTTATTTTGAAAGACTTACGAGAACCAGACAATAAACATTAAACTTTAAACCTTATTAAAGAAATATATATTAATTTAGACTTCGTGGGGACCCTCTAAAACGTTGCTACTAACCCTTAGCGAACCGCCATTTGGGAACTGCTGCCGCAGAATTAACTGCTGATCCCACAGTCCCTGACTTTTCTTTTTAATAGTTGAACATTTTATATCTAATGAGATTTGAGAAAAACTTTCAGATATTTAAAAAAAAAATAGATTTTTTTTTTCTTCTTGTGTAGTTGGACTTTCTATATCATTAACAGTGTGGATACTGCAACTGAGTCATTCCATTTAAAATCAACACGAAAAACTCCAATTTTTGACTTTTCCTCTCCGAATTTAATGATATTTGGTATAATCATTATTCTTCAAAAATTTCAGATAATTTCATCAAGTGGTTCGCGAAATATCGCGGTTTGAAAGTGCAAAATAGCTCAAAATATGTACAAAGTTGCATACACAAAATTGCAAATATCTTTCGAAGTATTTATTATATAAGATTAATTGAGATTAAAGGTATCAAAATTACCTTTAATATGATGTATAACATGACTCAGAAATTATTGAGAGTCCTATCACGATACTTACAGGGAACATTCAAAATGGTTCCATCCTCTACATATATATTTTTCACGAATTTTAAACTACCATTTTTGGAGATACGCGACCGCGAAATTTAATTCGCGAATTATCCACCAATAAAATTCAACATAAAAACATGTTTCAGGTATCATTTTAAAGGTAATTTCATTACCTTTAAATAATTGCCTTAACGTTGTAACGTAAATATTTTAAAAGATATTAGTATTTTTAAAAAGACAATTTTCCTCATTTTTGCGATTTTACAATTCGCGAACTATCGCGACAATCAAACTTAAACTCGGTATTTGGGTTTCCAGCGTCAATATTAATATTCTTGCCGAATTTTGTTATAGTCGGATGATTTTTGGAAGAAATTGGCGATTTTTCTATTTTATTACAAACAAAACAACTCAAATTGAGAAAAATATTTCGTATTTATTATGACATTTGTTGTAATAACTTCTAAAATATGGCGAGTCCCAGAATGCCACTTTCCACGATTATAGAAAACATTTTCATCATATATTTTTTTTAAATTTTTAAAAAGACCACTTTTCGAGATATTTACCCGGGAACGAAAAATCGCGAGATATGGTCCATTTTGATGCTGAAAAAAAAAGTCATGTTATACATCATATTAAAGGTAATTTTGATACCTTTAATATGACATCTCAATAAATCTTATATAATAAATACTTCGAAAGATATTTGCAATTTTGGGTATGCAACTTTGTACATATTTTGAGCTATTTTGCACTTTCAAACCGCGATATTTCGCGAACCACTTGATGAAATTATCTGAAATTTTGAATTAGTCTTAGTTTTGACAAGAATAATAATTGTACCAAATATTATCAAATTCGGAAGAGATGAGAAAATCAGCTGGTTGGTTTTAAATCATCATCCATCCTACTGTATAATTACTTTTGAAGGTAATTTTGCAGTTGTTACAAAAAGAAATATAATCACAGTTCCAAATGTTTAGATGACTACTGTATGCGACTATATTCTGTTTAACGTGTTGACGATTTTTTAGGACAATTATTTGTTTATACTTTTTTTATACATTTATGGTGCTTTATTTGATCACTCTGGTCACTAAAAAATTTTTCTTCGTGCTCCTTAAAAAAATATGTGTACTAAATGGAATTCGACATGCTAAACGCTAATCTGTTTTCAGTTTTTTCCCATTAGGTCATGATTTTTTTATGGCCTTATCTAATATTTCACGTTCTTGAGTTCATAGTGTGGCCGCTGAATACGGTGATAATATTAGTCAAGCCCATAAAAAAAATCAGAACGTCATAGAAAAAAAAGTCAAAGCAGATTCTTGTTTAGCTCCTCAAATTCCATCTAGTCTACCTATTTTTGTTTAGAGAAGAGAGAAAAGATTTTTTGCCCACCACTATATTTTTACTTAATTTAAATACAATTTAAATATTTAACATAAATGCTTAGAACATCAAAATGGCAATAATTCATTAGAACCCTCTATTCATCTATCTCTGATTATATGTCGTTATTTCTAGTCCGTTTAAAAAAAAAAATAAAAAAAAAAATTAATTTTATGTTATATTTCATCGCCTAGTTTAAGGGGTTTATATAAGAAATGTCGGAAAATTTCATAATTTTCTTTTTTTACAACATATAATAAATCGGATGCATTTTTTATCTTTGGAGACCCCAAGTAAAATTTGAAGAAGAATATATCTGTAGAACATTTCAACCCATTAAACTCAAGTTTAAATCGACATTTAAGTCATTTCCTAAAAAGGGACTAGTAATGACCCCTTATAAGGTAAGATAAATGAATTTAAAGTTCTAATGAAATATTCCCTGTTAAATGCCCTAAACATTTATGTAAAATTATTTTAACTTCGAACTATATTGATATTATTTTTTTCGATTTATCTGTAACTACCTTGGTGCAAAAATAAAATAGTTTAAGTGGTCATAAAACAAAAATTTTGCCTACCAGCGGAAAATCCTTTATAGGGTTTATTACACATATCAAGAGCTTTCAATTGCAATCTTAATTATTCCGCCCCCAAAATACTGTTGCATAGTGTTATCAAAAGAAAGTTTTGTAACAAATAAATCTTAAATTTTACATGAAAACATTTTTTTTTTTTTTTGTTTTGGCACCTATTTCGAAATATCTCCTCATCTTTTGTTGCATCGCTTATGCCAACCTTACATACCGTTCTTGAGTTATGGAGTTTTTTTTTTCTGTTTTTTTTTTTTAGACTTCTTCTTCAATATTATAATGGATTAAGCTGTATTAAACTTAAGCTAAGTTCAGATTACGCAAATATTTTAAAAGAAATATTTTATCGTATTTTCCCGCAATTTTTGCAGCCAAATACAGAGTTGATTTTTTGTTCACATTACGCGCATTTATTTTATTAGTTTTGATGAAATAGGTATCAAATAAGGAAAAATAACGAAAAGGGAAAACATGGTTCAAGCCCTTCTTTTCAGAATTATTTGACTAAATGAAAAAATAATTCTACTCAAGCCACCCAAGACATTAGCTGTTGTTTGCCGCTGTTTGATCTTGCAATTATTTTGTAAGATCAAACAAAAAATCGTTCGAAACAGTGGCAAATATTTTACAAGTTGTGTTTACATAATGTTAACACTTTGTTTGCCCAAAATCAGCTATTATCTTCTTTGAATCGTAAAAATATTTGATGTTCACATTAGGCAAAGCAAATATTAAAAAAAAATCGTCAAATATTAGCGTAATGCGAATATTTTAAGCTTAAAAATGCGTTTAATAATTTAATGTTGTTAACTTAAGAAAAACCCAAAGAGGATTTTTAAGTTAACACACATATTTTGCAACATATTTACTGCATCTAGACATAGTTCTATCTGTATCTCGTTCGAAATGAAGACAATTCTTTTAGCTTTAAGTTCAATTTAAAAGTTCAAATTCAGTTCTATATTTACACTTTTTGCAATTAGTGAAAACTTGCCGAAGAATTAGCATTGTAAATTATTCTTTTAACAAATAACAAAATGGAAAACTTTAACAAGAATATTCCCCTAAGCATTTGCTATAAGAAAATATCAAATGGATGTCATCTTTGAAGTGCGTAATAAAATCAGTAAATATTAGATATTTTTAACTCTTAAAGTAACCATTCTATTTTTCTGTTAAACCTTTCATTTTTATAATAAAGTACGCTTTTTTATTTTTTCATTATACTGTTACTTTTATTATTAATTTAGTTTTATTTCGGGATTTTCCCATCCAAAATACTGTTGAGTTCTCTACAATCTAAAAACCTTGATTAAATGAAAATTAATTCCAAAATATTTTGGTTATGCATATTAAAATTTCAGCTTTCCATTTAATAAACTTTATATACCAACAATCATCTATAAATGGAGGTTGTTTAAATAACGTTTTTTTTTTTTTCTGGGGTTTTAGAATTTTTATTATTTTTTTTTTTTTTTTTTTTCAAATTATTTATTTATATTGAAGGTTTGTATTTATTTATGTTTTGTTAAGGTTTAACTAAAAATTACATATAAAATAAAAAATAAAAAATCACACACGATAATTAAAAATTCTAAGCATAGATTTTTATTTTTTTTTTGTTCTTTTCTTTCGTCAATTATTATTTTATTATTATTATTATTATTTTTTTTTTCTTTTAAATGTTGACAAGTTGATTGAACGTTCAAAATTTATTTTGAAGCTTCTTTAATATTCTTTTCTAGTATAGAGCTTATTTTTCAATTGTTTTTTTTTTAGACTTTAGATTTTGGGAATTTTTCAACTAAATATATGGGTATTAATCATTGCTTGTTTTTTGTTGCTATTGTTGTTGTTTTTATGGAATTTTATTTATGATGCAATAGGAATTTCACTTTCAATTTTAATTTAAATTTTTTTGTTTTTGATTTTTTGCTTTAAATAAATTATTACTCATACGCCATTGGGGGGTTTGCTATTTGTAAAATAATACCTACTTGTTGGGAATATAAGGAAAAATAATTAATAACTTTAGAAATATTAAATTAAGATAGAATATAATTAATTATTTTTATTGTAAATTTGACTGAATTTATTAAAGCGTAACAAATTTAAACATTTGTAAAATATTAATAACTTTTAATATTTTATTATGTCGTGGGAATAAAATTTAAACACATATATTTAAATCGTTTATTATGTTTGGCAAGTTATTTTAGTAGGAGGCATAAATTTAAACAAAAACTTACATTTTTAAAATTAAAGAATTATAATTACAGTAATAACTCAATAACCGAATAATTTTTTATTTTAGAATAAACTAGCATCATAATCATTTTCGAATATATTTCGGATATTTAAGACACAATTTAATTATTATTTCTGAAGTCATAATTTTCTTTATTTTTGCAGTCTTTTACAATAAAAGATAGCTCTTACGTAAAAAAAGAAAATATTAAAAGAAAAACGGTACACGCAAAAAAAAAAGGTTCTAGTGACCATAAACTAAGTGTAACATACTATGATTGTAATATATGATTATAGTTAAACAATAGTATATTTGTACGTAATTATTATTATGATTCCATTTTATAATTTTTTCATCATTTAATGATTCGACTTTATAATCTTTATAACTTTTTCTTATAATATTGATTCCGATTCCATCATATTTGTATCATTTAATAATTCCATTTTATCATATGTATACTCTAGTTTTCATATTTATATTCATTTATTATTTATATCATGCTAAATATAAAAAAAAAAAAAAAAAAAAAACCTTGTTAATTTATATTTGTTCATATATAAATTAAATGACAATTAGTATACTAACAAACTAATCAACTGATACACAAAATTGTATATTAAATAGTTATGCAGATAAAAAAATATGATTAAATGTAAAAATTCAATCAAATCGTAGTCTAAAACAAATATTCTATATTTGAGGAAAACATAAACATTTTCAAAAACAAACATGCAGCAGTTGAATAATGGTTGTAGAATTAACCAAATTTGTAAAATTAACTGAATGGTTTTAAAATTAACTTAATAGTTGTAGAATTAACTAAATGTTTGGTTATTTCATAAAATATGGTTTTATACAAACATATTTAAACATACATTATAATTGCAGTCAACCATATAAAACTTTTGATTGTGGGTAATCATTAAATTATAAAACAGAAACAAAAACATTGCTATCATGAACACGGTATTGTTAAAATCAATGAAAAATTACTATAAAAATATTGAATAGTTGTAGTGATCATGCTGTAACCATGTTTTTTATCTGCGTATATACGATTTCTATATATTCACTCCTTAATAAAAATAACAATTCTTTTATTTAATGGGTTAAACATTTCAATTAGATTATTAATAAAACGATATGATCTGACAAATGGAATTTTTTTCTTTCTTAATTTATTTCAATCTAATTGATTCGATCAAAATATATTTTATGTTTGATTTTTAGAGCAAAAATAATAAATGAAACAATAATTGTGTTTAATTTATCATTTATAAAAATTATTAACAACAATATTAAAAAAAAAAAAAAAAAAACTTCAATTAATATTGTTGTTATTCAAAACTATTATTTAACTGGTCTAGACTATTTTTTCTCCTTAACATTTGATTTGCGAATAAAGTCTAGACGTAATCATATATAAGGATGACTTGATAAATTTAGTTTTTATTTGTTTTTATTTTGTATTTCGTTCCCACATAATTGTTAAAATTTTAAAAAGTACTTGAAATTTGTTTTTTTTCAGTTTCTTTTTGGCGATCAATAAAATATCAATTATTAAAATATTTTAATGGCGTCATTTCCTCTCATAAAAATTTTATTTTTTGATATATTAATTGTTTATTCATGTATCTTTTAAATTTGACGCAGTAAAATTCTATTTTTAGATGAAACGGATTTTAAAAATATCTATGGGAAATTTCCTTTAACTATTTTATTTGATGCATATACATAATAATATAATTATTTGCTTCTTTTTTTTTTAATAATTTATCAAAATTTGCTACATGATTGACAAGTGTATCAAATCTAGTGTTAAATATAGAATTTCCTTAAATCATTTTATTTGTTTGGTAATGAAAACTAGTAGTAGCTACATTATTATTTTAGGTATTGAATTAATTAAAAAATTATGTTTTAGTTTTAATTGGCAAAAAATATTTAATTAATAGTATAATATAAATAAAGAATAAAAAAATACAAAAAAATGCAAATTGAAAATAATTAAAAATTTGTTAAAAATTAATTAACAATTTCCTTGACAAAAAAAATTAAAAGACACGAGCCAAGTGAGTATAAAATAAAAGTGACAACGAATTTTGAGTACCCTTAAGTTGGGAAAAATATTTTTATTATCTTTTAACTGAATTAAAATTTTTTACTACCACAACATACATTTTTGAATATGGAATATTTAAATTATATAGCTAAAATTTACTTATATCAATAGAAAAGCGATAAACTTGCAATAAATATAAAAGAAGTAGACTTAAAAAGGCCTAAGAAAATAAGTATTAAATTGTTTGAATGTTATAATGCCTACCCCTGGGTGTAATACAAAACAATTAAACAATTAAGGCTCTTCTAATATTAGACAACGCTCCAAGTCATCCACAGGCATATGAACTGGTTCATGATACTAAATATGGACAGATTTGAGTAATGTATATGCTCCCCAATGTAACTCCACTGATACAGCCCATGGACCAGAATGCAATTAGGCTCTTAAAACTGCAGTACCGTAACAGTTTACTGTCAAAAATTTTATCTTCCAACGAAAATTTAGAAACGTCCCTCAAACAAACCACTTTATTTAAAGCCGTTTCATTGGTTGCCTTAGCCTGGGAAAAAGTATTGGGCGATGACAATTTTGAGGACGAGGATGATATTCCACTATCAGTAGTGCGTGACAGTGAGGAGATAAGAGCAATTTCCAAAATGCACAATTTACTACATGCAAATTTTCCAAATTCACAATTTGATTTTCTTGATTTATTTGAATGGAATCTTGATGATCCAAGTGAAGAAATTGAATTGGATGATGATGTCGATGAGGATAATATTTTATTAGTTCCTGACAATAACTCTACAAAAGTAAAACATGCGGATGCAATAAACTGCTTTGACACATGTATTAAATGGGCTGTTGAGAACAACATTGAAACCTCGAAAATACTATTATTGAGAAGTCTTCATTAAAAGGCTGTAGAAATCAGTTTAAAAAGTAATAAACGTCAATGTTTAATGACGGATTTTTTAAATAAGTAAATTGTTTTTTTTTTTTTTTTTTTTTTTTTTTTTGTTATATGTATATGTACATACATTAGTATGTTCTTTCATGCCTGTTAAGTACAAAAAATTAATTCAAAATAATACAAATTAATTATATCTTGTTTCGTTATGTAGTTTTTTATAAAAAAAATATATATATATATTAATAAAATCTAAATATTTTATATGAATTATTTGAATTGGAACATAAAAATCCGTTGTTCAATAATACGAATTTTTCGGTACTACGAAAGGGCCTGACAATATATAATTCGTACTAGCGAACGTCCACTGTGGTTAAAATGCGAAATGTACATAAGCTCCCACTTACCACAAAATATTTCACAGAAAAGCGAAAACGACTAATGCTGCTATAGTATACACTCCTTCGCGTTTATCACGAAGGCCAAAATATATTAAATGTTACTCAAATGTTAAATCTATTATTAGGGGAAAAAGGCAACAAAGTCGTCAATGGCAAGAATCTCGATGTTTTTTGATTTTGATCCAATCATCAAAATGATAATATTAATAACTAGAATAATTGGTTTTATTATTACTGCTTTTTCTTAAATAGATAATGAGCTGAAAATTGTTGGAAATTTACTTAAATTTATTTGATTTCTATATTTTATTAAGAGCTGTCAATTTATAAAAAAAAATGTAAATTAATTAGGAAATTAATAATATTTATAAATAATATAATTAAATTATAATATAAAGTTAGTTAAAAATTTTATTAAAAAATAATTTGAAATATTTTGTCTGTGTTATGTAGAAGTTTAAATAAAAATTCCAACGAAAGCAAGAAACTATTTAAAAATGGGAAGATATCTTTATGCAAAACAATCCTAAATAAAAGCAAAAGTAAATAATTTGTTTTCCAAAAATAAGTTCTTTTAAGAATCAACTAGCATTACATGCGAGAAAAACCAATGAACTTTTTTTATAAAGTCGATACAAGTTATAACATATAATGCCCTTTACGAATTTTAATCATAGAATAATGTAAAAATTATATTTAAATTAAATTTTGAATCAACAGATATAAAAGCTTTTTAGTTGAAAAATGGCAAAGTTTATCCATTTGTTGGCTCCGAAGCCAATAAATGAATCGTAAACCATTTTTGGAAACCCTTCCGTTAAGATTTGATAGTTGTTTCAGTCACTTTTTTGGAACAGTTTACCAATCTCTTTATACCCTACACCACCATAGGTGGGGAGGGCATTATGCGTTTGTGCTGATGTTTGTAACACCCAAAAATATTGGTCTAAGACCCACCTTAATTTATACCAATCGGCTTAGAATCACTTTCTGAGTTGATATAACGATGTCCGTCCGTCCATCCGTCTGTCCGTCCGTCCATGTAAACCTTGTAATTAAACTACAGGTCGCAATTTTGAACCAAAATGTATGAAATTTGGCACACAGGTTTTTTTATAATAATTTACCATAGCTTCCATATAAGGCCCTCTTTCGGAAATCACCCAAAAGTGAATAAATTCATATAAATGTTAGCATCAACGTAATATTCTGTATTTGTATGTTTTATTTTACACTAATGAGTATCGGTCCATATTTGACTCCAAGTATAATAAAAGAATTATAATGTACACAATGGTGTAGGGTATCATATGGTCGGGCTTGACCGACTATATCTTTTTCTCTCGTTTTATTTTGAAACACTTTTTTGTGCTCTTTAATTCTCTTTTCTCAAGAGCCCAACATTTCTGTGCTTGTCTTAGCTCCGGACAATTTGGAGGATTGACCCCTCTTGGTACAAAAACTATGTTATTGTTTTGGTACCACTTCACAGCTTTCTTACCTCAGTGAAATAAAGCCAAATCGGGCCAAAAATTAGCTTTTTATTTCCGTGTCCTTTTTTTGGCTTCAACATTTTTTGCACCATTCCTGTCTGGTACTTTTTGGCCTTTGTATGTTTTCAAGCCTGCATTGGCTTTAACTTTTCGCACCAAACAGTCAGACCACTGAACTAACCGGGCTGAATTTCTACTAGATGTGTTTGAAGCTCTTTTCAATATGTTTTAAATTGTCTTGGCCTTCCCAATATCATGTGGACTTTTTTTTCTTTCCGAACCAGGTTTCCTATCAGTGGTCAATTTCTCCTGATACTTTTTTTTAATTTATTTGTTTAATTTAATTCTTTGGCCAATTTTTTGTAGAACCAATTTTGATTTTTTTGAAAATTTTTAATAATTTTAGCACGTACTTCTTTTTCGTCACTCATTTTGATCAAATACAACAAATTAACAATGGTTGTCATTAAAAATTATAACTGACATATTTTTCAAAGATAACTAGATCAAACAAAATTTAATATTGCTTTCGAAAAAAGTTAAAGTGCAAAAGTTGTATTAAGATTTTTTCGATCTTGCTCCTTATTTTTTTCGCTCTTTTCTCCATCAAAACAAAAAAGGGTCTTGTTTTGATTATCCGATTGCATTATCCGATAAAGTCTCTTTAATCAAAGATCTCATGAAGAAAAAACAATGTCGTATTTATTATAATATTTTTAAATTATTTTATCGTGGCATAACATTTTATCCGATTTTTTAAACTGGTGATTTTAAAATCACCAATAAAAGGTCTTAAGACAGGAAAATCTCCTGGAACGGACCAAACTCGGCTCTGAAATTTATTTTATTAATTTTCAATGCCATTTTATGTACTGGCTACTTTCCAAACCCGGAAAAGACGTCAGTCAAGTAACGTCTTACCAACTAATAAGCTTATTATAAATTTTTTCGAAATTGTTTCAGAAATTACTCCTTGAGAGCCTATTATTACATCTTAATAATAACAGTGTACCTAACCATTAGTTTGGTTTTAGAAGAAAACATGGTACTATTGAACAAGTGCATCGATTTACAACTCTTATCAGAAGAGATTTCGAGAGCAAAACCTTATCTCAAGCTTTCGATAAAGTTTGGCACGACGAACTCTAGACCGGTGTTTAACATGGACTCGTTATATAGAATCCAAAGTTACACAAATAAAACAAAATCTGCCCAAATTCATTGGTTACTTGGTCCAAGGTCAGCCCTAAACGTGAACTATAAAGTAATGTTATGTAAAGAAGTAATAAAAGATATAGTTATATGGCATACAGCTCTGGAGAACAGCCTCTTAATTAAAAATTGAAAAATTACAGAGAAGACAGTCCAAACTTCTAAGAATAATAACAGGTGCACCATGGAACGTCAGAAATAGTAACATCCACATGGATCTCAATATTCCTACAATTCTTGCTAGGGATCTGCTAACTTTTGAGGGTCACAGATGCCTAAGAAGAATATAATACACTGGATCTGGGAAGATAACACCATTAATAAAAACTCTACGTTGGATTTTGCAGTGGCAATATCAACATTAATTTATGTTTAGGTTAAGAATTTCTGAAAGAGAAAGATTCAATAAAACTAATACTTATATATAAATTTTTTTTTTAAATTAAAACAAAAAAGATTTGCCTTCTAATTTTACTTAAATGCTCTTCTTCTATAATTACGTTATGTAAATCGGATTATAAATTCTAAAAAAATTTTGATTCTGCCCCACTGTACATTTGTGCAAAATAATTTCTTATATGATTGTTGTTGCTTTTTTGAAAATCGATGGAAGTTTTCAACAAGACACAAAACATAACTCGCAACTAAGAACATAAGAAAAGAAAATACCAAACTATATTTAAATTTGGATCACTTTTTGAATACCTTTCAATCTAATTTATCAAACAAATAAATTCGATCCATATGTAAAATTACCAGCTCAAAAAGCTGGTCCTTGTTCTGGATGAAAAACTAATTTTTCTACTAAAACTATTGGAATAAAGGTTTTTTTCTTTTTATAAAAAGTTCCAAAAAACTTTTTCGTATACAAAATAATATTTTTTTATACATATGTATATCTCTTTTGGTGCGATAAATAATATTTACTTAATATGGGGACTACTACTCCCCCTTTATTATTATTTATAAACTTTTTTTGAGACTCAATAAATCACACCTTCAGATATACGAAAATATTATTTTCTTTATTTTGGGGGCTACCCCTCCCGCTGGGCCTATCAGTCCTATTTTCATTTCATCAATAAAATATGATAAGAAAGTTGTCCCCACAAAATTTTTTAGCTATCACTATAATAGTTCTTTAGATATGCCACTAAAAATATTTATTCTGTATGGGGGTACCATTTTTCCAGGTCCTACCCAGCCTATTAGCATCAGAACTTATGGAGGTTGTTGAGAAAGTTATTCTTACAAAATTTTAATATTTTTCCTGTAATGGTTCCAAAGATATGCTATTTTTAATATTTTCATTTTTAATATTTTCATTTCCATTTTCATTTTGAGTTTGGTGGTTGATGAAAAAGATATTCCCGACAAATTTTAATAATATTTAAGTTATTCTATAATTTATATTTTCTTTGCATGGGGGATTCACTACCCTAGACCTACCTAGCCCATTTTCATCTGAATTATGTAAATTGATAATAAAATTATTAACACAAAATCTAAGGGCTTTATTTGTGATAGTTCTTTGTATGGGGCTACCATCTCCCCTACTCCACCATAGATAGTAGGATATTATGCGTTTATATTGCTTGTAGCACATAGAAAAAATCTTCAGTCCCTCACCTTAAAATACACCGTTCGAATCAGAATCATTTTCCGTCCATCCGTCTGTCTGTCTGTCTATGTAAATTTTGTACAAAAAGTTCAAGTTGTCATTTGGAAGTTAAATAATTCTATCAAATTTAGCACGTATGATTTTTTTTTATTTTTATTTTTAACATTTTACAAAACCTGTCAAGTTTTCATGGTGAATTAAAAAATAGTTTTTTTAATATTTTATTATATTTTTTTGGGATATTCAAAGGACTTCTAAAGGGGAAATTAATGTGGTAACTGTTCAAATTATAAATTACACAGAGATAAGACTAAAGGCTCCATTACTCTACCGTAAATGTAAATGTAAAAACGCAAATGTAAAGGGAAACGTAAGTGGATGATTACTCTAAAAACGTAAATGTAGCCAATACTTTGTTGTTGTTTTGTACACATGAACATCGGTGATGTCAATTACACATATTTCCAGTGGATGAAATTCAAGTTGAAAATCGCTAAATTTATTGGTTTGTATTTCAGCGATTTGTATACAAAACGAAATTTGTGCATTTATGACAAAAATTTTGAACTTTAAATTAAATATTCGACTCTACGTCTTATATAAATTATTTCAACAATTTTTTAGTGAAGAAAACAGCAAAGCTAATTGTCCAATTGATAATCCATTTACAGCGATTTTTTACGCAGATTTAGTATAATGAAATGAAAAGCTGTCAACACTGTTGTTACAGCTGTCAAGTAAAAACGTAGAGCGACCTAATTTCATTAGGTTACTACGTTACATTTACGTTTTTGAGTACACATACACACATGACTCTCATAAGCAAAACGTGTCAGCTGATTCGCTACATTTACATTTACGGTAGAGTAACGGAGCCTTAAAAATTCAAAGAACCAACATGTACCATTAACTTATTAAAAGAATCTGGATTTGAAAATCGCGGAAATAGTGGATGCTGTAAAAAAACCTTCTTGGTATGTATAATCGTATGCGCACTTAAAGTGTGCAAAATTATAACCTTTTATTATAGTGAGAGATTATATTTAAGAACTGAGTATCTTAGAAAAATTGTAATGCTTTATTCAGGTTTGGAAAATGACAATATTTCCGGGTATCCTTTTTGTCATCAAAGCATTATATTTCTATATTATTTATATTTCTTTCATATTGAAATTAGACAAAATTTATTTAAAGCCTTGGAAGGCTTACTGAAACAATTATATATTTGTCAACTTTGTAATTTGGATAATATTTTATTTGTAGCCATAATCATGTAAACAAAGGATAGTATAAGTAGACCAGTACGCAAAAATATATTTAAAGTATAAAATTATTAAATAATATTTGATTTTATCTCGTTTAGTTTAATTTATATTATTTTATTGAAATTCCATTTTTTTATAAATCGCGTAAATTAAAGCACTAAATAAATGAAAAATGTTAGTTAGCTAGTTTCGGACCTAAAAGTTTCGGATTAAAAACTAAAAGTAATATTACTCCCATTAGCTGAACAACTTAGACCCAGAGGGATATGTATTTTTGCATTAACAGATTTAAAACAGAATTGTTAATATACTTAGAAAAAGAAAAATATATTGGAAATTTAACACACCTTCATAAAGTTTTGAACATCACATATATAATATCTGGAACTACAGTGAACTCGCGGTAATGTGAACATCCAATATAATGAACTATCCACTAATGTGAACACTCAGTTTTTTATATGGGCGCTCTAGGTTAGGTTAGGTTAGGTTATAAGGGTCGCCCGCCATAGCGAGTGCACTCGGAGGCCATTAGGCCCATTGTGATGCCCTATTAGAGAAGAAAACTCCTCTCCCTTTCCATAAACAAAAAACTAACTTTCCGTTGATCTATCCAGAAACCAACCCGTACTCCTAACAAATCCAATCAGGTTTGAAAGTGGCATGTCATTGAGACAATCCAGATCATGGAAGAGTTGTCTACCGAGGTGTCTCAGTCTACGCCCTTTCAGTGCTGGACATTCACATAACAAGTGCTGTACGGATTCCTCTTCTTCCTCATCTAAACAACTTCTACAAAAGCTATTCCCTGGGTAACCCATATGTTCCGACATGCGCCCGATCATACAGTGCCCCGTGATTATACCTACTAGAAGCCTTATCGATGATCTATCAAGAGAGAGTAATGCTCTAGTTCTACTCCGAGACCGGAGCGGCCAGAGAGTTCTTGATAGTCTACAAGTGGTGATTGAGGACCACCTGCTTTCCATCTCATTCACCGCCCATTCATCAAGAGCATTGGATACAGTAACGAAGGGAGTGAGAATGTCCTCGCAAGCGAGTGCCTCGTCCACAGACGATGCATTTACTGCGCATTCATCCGCCATTTCGTTACCTCGTATACCTGTATGGCCCGGAACCCATATCAGCTCCACCCGAAAGTGTCTTAGCTGAGTTAAGGAGCGTATACAGTCGTCAACACATCTTGATCTTACAATGGGGGAGTTCAGAGCCTTGATTGCTGCAAGGCTGTCCACATATATATCAATGTTCGAAGCGCAGAAATTAAATTCCTGAATTCGCTTCGCTGCCACGTTAATGGCATATACTTCGGCCTGAAAGACTGTGCACGAATTGGGTAATCTGAGAGACATCGAAATGTCTAAGTCATCAGAGAATATACCGGAGCCAGTGCCAGTATCTGTCTTAGAACCATCAGTGAATACTGAGATTGCAAATTCCTTAAAGACGGAATTTGTTGCCCAATCTTCCCTAGATGGGATTCTGATATCGAATGTTCTATCAAAATTCATTCTCGGTACTAAATAGTCAGTCCCCTGTATACGAGCTGATCTGCCTATTACATTCAATATAGTGCCGTGACCAACGCGGCAATGCCTGAGTTCGCCCGACTCTTTGAGCCGTAGAGCGGACTTGGCGGAGATATTTCTAATAAAAATATCAAGGGGAGGGATGTCAAGCATAGTCTCCAGACTGGCTTGGGGAGTGGAACCCATTGAACCAGTAATTGAGAGACAAGCCAGTCTCTGCACCTTATTCAGAGTAGAGATATGTGTCTTCGTGCCTGCAGCCTTCCACCATACAAGAGCACCGTAGGTAAGAATGGGTCTAATAACCGCAGTATACATCCAATGGACGATATACGGTTTTAGACCCCATCTTTTCCCGAATGTCTTCTTGCATGTGTAGAAAGCACACAGTGCCTTCTGCATGCGACTCTCAGCATTACGTTTCCACGAGAGCTTAGAGTCCAGAATCACGCCAAGGTATTTGGCTTCCTTCGAAAGTTCCAGAGTGATACCATCAAGACGTGGTTTCCTGAAAGCCGGAACCTTATATTTCCTAGTGAAAAGCACTAGTTCGGTCTTTGTGGGATTTACTCCCAGACCGTTGTCCCTAGCCCATGACAATAGAACATTTAGAGCTGATTCCATGAGTTCACTAATCGTGGAGAGAAATTTTCCCCTGATGAGGAGCACAACATCATCAGCGTATGCTACTGCCTTGGTGCCTCTATTTGTAAGCTCAAAAAGGACTTTATTCACAACAAGGTTCCACAAGAGTGGGGATAATACCCCTCCCTGTGGAGTGCCTCTTGTCACGACCTTCCTTGAGGTGCTCAGACCTAAGCTGGAATTGATGGCCCTGCTTTTCAGCATGTTCCCAGTCCAGTTCCTTATTCGCCGATCGACTCCCAGGTCATCCAGTGCCATAAGAATCGACGATATGTTCACATTATTGAAGGCGCCCTCTATATCCAGAAAGGAAGCCATCACGTACTCTTTCCTGTCGAGCGTTTCCTCTATCGTGCCGACCACGTCATGCAGTGCCGTTTCGACTGACCTACCCTTTAGGTAGGCATGCTGTGCCCTGCAAAAATTTGCCGGCGAGAGAATGCCCCTGACATGGACGTCAACTAGTCTTTCCAGAGTTTTCAACAAAAACGATGACAGACTAATCGGCCTATAATCCTTCGCGGTACTATGGTTTATTTTTTGTACTACACCAATTTACTAATGTACGTACGGCACGTGGGGGTGGGTTTTCCTCATCGTACGGTAGGTAGGCCGATGAAATTATCAGGGTTGGTAACCCTTGTCGCTCTAGCGCCGCCACCGTTAAATCACTCGTGCTGTAATTGGATATGAGAAAAAGCTTTATATCTTTTCTGACCATAATACAACTTCTAATTTTACCTTCTGTGTTGGGAGATAGGAGCATATAGTTCCGTGACCGGACGCCTCGAACTTTACCGGCTACAAGCCAGGGTTCTTGGATTAAGGCCACGTGGATAACCTCCTTCTCCATGAAACGCAGCAAATCACCCGTCGCTGCTTCGGAGTGATGCAGATTAATCTGCACCACTTTCAGGCCGCTTGGGGTCATTGCTGGTTCCTCCTGGAAGAATCAGCCGAAGCTGATTCAATCCGTATTTTACGACGCCGTTTGAGAGACGTAGAAGCCGGAGGGATTCTGAACCGATTTTGATCCAGAGATCCTTTCCTTCCCCTTTATCTCTCGCGCGTCCTCTTTCGATCGTCCAATCCTCCGTTCCAAGCCCCTTGTTCTGTCGCTTGATGAGAGTAAGTATGGCTTCATCCTCCAAGATTGGAGGAGGAACCCATACTCTCACCGTCGTTCGAAAAGGGACTTGATCCAGGGGGACGATCTCGATCTTGGCATTGGGCCAGAGTTCGCCAAGTCCTCGGATGCAGTTTTTGAGGAAGTCGAGTGCTTTCTCGTTACCACATCCGATGATCTTGACACCCTTTAACCATTTGGCGCCATCGAACGCAGTAAAGGAATCATCCTCACTGCGTCCGAGTTCGTCAACTAGTGCCCGCAAGATCTTCTCCTCCAGTAGTAGCCATCTGTCCGTAGTCATTTTGCCCTCGGGCTGGCTACGGTCTATGATGGCCACTTGTAGCTCAGGAGCTGATGACAAGCTGGTTGAGGGTTTCAACCGCTTGCCCTCAGGTACCTGCGTCTCACTTGATCTTTGCCGCTTTGAACAGTGTTTGCCAACACTACCTTTGGTAGCGGCTGCTGGGCCTCTGGTGGAGGTTTGTGCAGACCGTACTTTGGGCATAGTGTTGACAGACCCTGTCGTGCCACATCGATCATCACCTCTCTTTGAACCTGCTGCGGCTTCCTTGGAAGTGGAAGGTCGAGCAACAGATTTTTCAGAGCCGGTGATCGCGTTCGGTCCAGAGTTAGCGTGGGGCACAGGTTTGGCTGTGATCACCTTCTTACTCTGGTGTTTCTTATCGGTCATCGTCTGGGATGGCCTGACCTCCACAACAGTAGTATTAAGCATAGCTTCATACTTCTGTATGTGGTAGGTATGCTTCCGCCTCAAACGCTTTTCCCGGGTTGTCAAAGTCGAGGGATCACGAGCGTCCAGCGACCTGACGTACCGGAGAGAGCGTTTGTAGCCCGCCAACCTCTTCCGTTCGTCCTGTTCTTTGTCCTTTTGTCCATTGTCTCCCCTTGCGGGATCATGGGCCTCCTGTTGTTGTCCGTCTGCGTGGAGCCTTTCGGAGGACACCATACGAATGTCTTCCTCGTCGGTCTCATAAAGGTTCAAACTTTTGAGGCCTTCGAGGTGGTCAGCGTCTTTGTCACTGTTTGTACTGTCCAAACTGTCCTGTCTCGTCAGAAAACGTTTATTTTTGTCTACCCCAGTAGCAGAATGATCTGAAGGACCCGGGGTAATCGTCCGTTCAGTCATGGTCACAGTAGCTCCAGTGGCACTCAGACCTGTGGCCTCCACCTGAGTACTCACGTTTCCCCTGGAGATTTTAGAACCCTCGACCAGGGACATAGGGCCGTTCTCTGAAGTCATGTTCATAGATTTGGGGGGGGGGGGGGGGTTGGCAGTTTATACCTATGCCAGAGGTGAAAGAAAGATATACTGCCGCTCCTCTGGAGACAGACGCAGACCAGGATGCCGCCCAATATGGGAAGCAGACGCGTCCTGGATTTGAAAGACCTTTCCTTACAGACGGACCTGGACCAGAGCTGGAAAAAACCAATGCCACAATCCCGGACAGACATTTAGTGCGGACAGGAACCTAGTAGCCGACCTTAACATAGGTAACAGACGCTACTAGGTGGGGTCGTGACCACACAGAATGGTCTAGAAGGGGGTCGGTTACTCCACAGACCGCTCCTGACATGGAGGACAGACGTCGTGGAGTATGGGCGCTCTAAATAGTGAACAATTTTTTTTTAATTTTTGGGGATTTTTTAATTTGTAGAAGCATTTATTTTTAATGTTGGGAATCCCCGAATTAATAAATACCATAGTATGCCATTATTTTAAAGGTATTTAATGCTAGTCGCTTTATGTAACTTGTTGCGGTAGGTTCGTGAATTTATTTTTAAAATTAGTAATGTCTAAAAACAGTCGAAAGTTTTTATCCTTAAATGAAAAATGCGAAATTTTGGAATATTTAAAAAAAGGATCGAGTTTTACAGTGTTAAGTAAAAAGTATAAAGTTGCAAAATCAACGATATGTTCAATAAAAATAAAAAAGACAATATTTTAAAATGTGTGAACAATACGTTTTATGGACCCGGAAAACGCAAAACATTACGATCTTCAGAGCTTCCAAAAATGGAAAAATCGCTCTATAAGTGGTTTATTTGCATGCGGAATAAAAACCTCCCTGTAAGTGGGTTGATGTTGAAAGAGAAAACCAAACAAATTCACAAAAACATAAGTGAAAACGGAAATGACTTCAATGCTAGCGATGGGTGGCTACAAAAATTTAAAAAGAGATACGGAATTCGGCTCCTTCAGATAAGCGGTGAAAAACTTTCTGCGCAATCTCAGTTCGTAAATCCTTTTAAAATTAAATTGAAAGCAAAGATAGAAGATTTGGGTTTATCCAATGATCAGTTGTATAATGCCGATGAGTCTGGTCTATATTGGAAACTTCTTCCACAAAAGACATATGTAACGTTATTGGAGAAAAGCGCTCCAGGTGCAAAAATGGAAAAGCAAAGGATTACATTTTTATGCTGTGCAAATGCGTCAGGATCTCATAAAATAAAACTTTTAGTAATAGGAAAATCGAAAAATCCTCGCAGTTTTAAAAAATTTATCTGTCCCGTAAACTACAGAAATTCAAAGTCTGCTTGGATGACTTCTTCCATTTTTAAAGAATGGTTTCACAACTGTTTTGTGCCAGAGGTAAGTAAACATGTAAAAATAGTTCAATTCGGATTCTTACTGTTTTATTTTTCATTAAGGTGACAGATTTTTTAGCGAAGAAAGGATTACCAGTAAAAGCTTTACTCCTTATAGATAATGCCCCATCCCATCCACCAGAATCCGACCTTAAATCCGAGGATGGTTCCATAGAAGCTATGTTCATGCCTCCAAATGTAACGGCTCTGATCCAGCCAATGGATCAAAATGCAATTAGAATCACCAAACTTCATTATAGGAACAGTCTTCTGGCAACAGTTATTGCAAAAGAGGGGGATTTGCTTGAATCGATGAAAAAAATCACACTTAAAGAAGGAGTTTCTATTCTAGAGGCATCCTGGAACCGAGTTGGTAAAGAAACTTTATCTAACTGTTGGAAAAATATTTTGAATATGGTAAATGATGAAGACGATCCTGAATTTAATGTTCCTTTGAGCGTTTTAAAAGAAAAGTGGCAATCAGAGGTTAGATCTTTAGAAAATACTGCTGCAGATCTTCTACAGACATTGTGCCCTCAGGAAGTATTTACTGCTGTAAACATTAGAGATTGGATCAATAATCCTTGTGAGGACGTCACGCCATTTGATGAAAATGATTTAATTGAAGAGTCCAACGATGATGACGACTGTTTTATTGAAGCGCCTGAACACAACATTAAAGCCAAAGAAGCTGTCGAAATTTTTGTGAACAAATTCGAAAATATGAACTACCTCGACATTAATTAGTTTACATTATCGAGAGTTCACTGTAATTTCAATTTCCTACACGGTCATCGAAATAAAATGAAATTTTAATATACTTTATTTTTTTCTTTTTGGTAAATGGTGGTCCGAAGTACTTTTTGTCGTAAATGAAGTAAATCGAGTTATACCTGTATTTATTAAATTGATATATTATTTTTATGGTCAACCCACTATACTATGTGAGAAAACCTATAAAGTCCCCATTCCGTTAGTCTAAAAAAATTATACAAACTCTACAATAAACTAAGTAAAGGTTAAGGCTAAATTAAACAAATTCGTTTAAACGTTTAAATCGCCAAAAATTAATAACAGTGATTGGATTAATAAAAAATCAAGTTTCTTATTGGAGTCTTATGTTATTTTTTATGTATAAATTTTATAAAATACTTATTTATGAGTTAAATTCACGTTATTTTGATTTTTTTTTTTTTTTTTTTTCATTTAACTGTTGTTTCTACTAAATGTTTGTATTTATAATGTTTAATTATATATTCTAGCATCGTCTGCTAATAATAAACTCGCATACAAACATTCTTATGCATATAATTAACACACTAATCTAACAAAAACAAAAGAAAAATGAAACATGAAAATACAACAAATAAAACAAAAAACAGTAACAGTTGTAATTAGTGGAAGTGATTTCCTATAGAATCTCACCACACAATTCTAGTTTTTAGCAATATATGTATGTCTGTATGTATGTATTGTATGGTCTATAAATAAACCCTAGATGATATTAAGTTAATTACAAGTTATAAACTTCTAAATTAACCACAAGTAAGTGACCTTAACATGTTAATGCGAAGAACAACAACGAAACAAATACAACTAATACTTAAAATTTAAAATACTAAAATTATAGGAAATTTACAACATAAAATCAGCTAATGTTAGTTAGTCAGTTAGTTAATGTTACTTAGTTAGTCTTAATATTCAAGCTTGAGTTGCTACTGCTGCTTTTGCTGTTGCTTTTTTGCTTTTGCTATAGTTCTTAAACATTTTAATAATAAATTATAATAAAAATTTGTTAAACATCATCTTTATGTGGCTTTAACTGTTTGTTGACTGACATTTGTTGTCTGTTTTAAATTTATTTCTATTTCTATTATTTTTTTTTTTTTTTTGTAACATAAAACACTTCCCCTTTGGGGCTTGTGGTTGTTTTTGTTTCTATCTGTATGTTTTCTACTTTTTTTTTACATCTTTGGCATAAATTACAAAATTCTGTAAAATTATAGAAGAAAAAAGCTTAAAGAAATAATATAAAATGTTTGTTAAATAGTAATATTCTGTTCGCACATTCTCATGGTTCGTGATTATGAGATGGAACTTTTGCTTTTGTTTCAATTTAACCCATTGACCAATATAATGGCCATGGAAACTATATACGTTGAGTTTTAACTATATTTTTTATTAACAAATAAAACTTTGTTTGTGTTATTAACTATAAATAAATATTGCGTCAGCATTTAAACCTTAATGATAAATTAAATTTTAAAGGAAGAAATCTTGTTATTATGTTTTTTTTTTTTAATTAAAGGATTAAGTTGCCTTTAAATCCAGTAGAATGTGGGATTTACAGATTTTTTAATGCAAAATGTCACTAGAAAATTCATGATAATGATAATTTTAAGGATTTTTTTAAATAAATTTAATCCCAGCCAAACATGTTATGAAGCACATTTTCACCTATTCTAGAGCAGATTAATGTATATTCGCCTTTAATGCTCTTTAAGGGCTTTATAGAAAGCTAAGCTGCTAGACCGATTGAAATTTTCACAGTATCATTCTGTAATACCCGAAAGTAAAATAGGCTACTTTATTAAGTAGCAGGGTAATGGTAGATCCCATACAAAGTAAATATTTATTATCGGAACTGTTACAAATAAAGTCCTGAGGCTTTGTGAAAATAATTTGATTACCAATTGAGAAAAAATGGGGCGGGTAAATACTAATTACACAAGGAAACACTGATTCTGCGGCACGGGGTTTCTCAGTCAATACGGATACACGGTGTTAATACGTACTAAGCCTCCAATTCACAATTTTTTTTTAAAAAAATCATAAAAATTCGAAAGTATAATAAATTAAAATTTTTGTTATTTGTTCATGGAGGTTAATTTGTTGCAAACAAAACAACACATATTTCATTAAAATCAGCGCCTAAGTTTTGATTTTATTCACAAATTAGTGAAAATACTTTACAAGATACATAGAAAAATTAAAAAAAAAATGAAATTTTTTTATAAGTAAAGGTTAAAGGTCATTGGTTAAACCTTAAGTCTTGGAAAGCTATATCTCGAACGCAATTTTGAAAATTTTGCCAAAATCCATATGTTAATACTATTTCCTATACTTCTTAAGTTTTTAGAAATGAGAGTTGCTTAGATGCTGAGATAATAATGAAAACATAGTAGCAGGTAAATAAAACTGTGTATTTTCTAGGGTGATCGATACGGTTTTCCAACCGGTTTTTAAACCGGTTTTTTCTGTCAATGTGCTGTCAGTTTTAAAAATAGCTTTTTATTTCAAAAAACATATACTAAATACTGATATTTGAATCGAAATTTATGAATATTTTTTAGAGTATTATTTGTAATGTTTTAAAAATATAGTTTAATGTTAAAACGAAATTAATTATTGTAATATTAAATAAATAAATTAGTAATAATTACTTCAATTGTAACACCTGTAATAATTTTACACAATTTGAAGGGGTTAGTCTTTTTTTTATTCAATGTTTTCTTCATTTTTCAAAGATTTTGTTTTAAAAAAGTTTCTCCTACAGAATAGTTTCAGTAAAATTGATTCTGGCTCTTATCATATTAACCCATGGTTTATGTTTTGTTTGTTTTGATGATTATTTTCTTAAAATTTTTATATTATATTATTCGTTCGTTCATATGCTTTGTAACACTTTAAGTCGATTTGATGATGTTCGTCCGTCCGTCTGTCTGTTCATAAAAAATAATTAATTAATTAATTAAAATACAGGTCACAATTTTGAACATGTATTAAATTTGAAATTTGGCACACAGGTTTCTTATAGTCTAAAAACGAAGCGTGTTGAAATTGGTTATGATCGTTCCATTATTTGAACTTGCGCCATGCAAATATCCTCCCGGAAAAGGAGTTAACCGATCATAAATCCCTTAAATGTAGTAAGAATTTTTTTTTACAAATGTAAGTTCCATATAAGTTAAAATCTGTGTTCCGAATTTCATGAAGATCGGCCCATAATTGAACATAGTGTTGGCCCACAATTCCACAGGTTTAGAAAAGAAGACACTTCCCCGAATTTGGTGCACATAATTGAGTAGGGTATTGTCGGACTTGACCGACTATTTCTTTCTCGTTCTTATTGGATTAATAGTTATTTCCAAAAATAATTATGTGTAATATATTTTAACTTGAACATAATATTTATTGATTTTTCTTTAAGAAATGTAGTCTTTTGGTAGAAATATTAACTTCTGCAAAAAAAACCGGTTAACCGGTTTTTTCTGACTTTAAAAAAGTGCAACCGGTTTTTTCAAAATACCAACTATTCGAACTATTCGAAAACCGATTTCTCCAAAAAGTCGAATAATCGATCACCCTAGTATTTTCCTTAGAAAAAATATTTGTTTTTTTCTTTAAGACACTTTTTTCTAAATACACTTTTCTAAATGTTTTTTGCATGCATATGACCTTGGAATTGTTCTATCGCTTTTAGTTTTGAGATATACTTATGTTTTTGGGAAATACTGTTTTGTGCAAAAAATACCACATTTTTCAATAATATAGGGTTTAATTCTGTTTCATCCTTTTAAGCCATTTTCTATAGACCATATAATCTGTGCAATTAAAAGTAAAGTAAACCGTTAGACTCAGAATCACTTTCTGAGTCGATTTAACGATGTCCGTCCGTCTGGTCGGCTGGATGGCTGTCCATGTAAAGATTGTGCGCAAAGTACAGGTCGCAATTTTGAAAATAATTTGATGAAATTCGGTACATAAGCTTTTTTCAACACGAAAAGGACGAAGCCTATTGAATTTGGTTATGATCGGCCCATTATTTCACCTAGCCCCCATACAAACGTCCTCCCGGAATAGAGTTTTAACTCTTATAGATGCCTTAAAAATAAGAATATTTTAATGAAATTTAGTACAAATAAGTTTTATATCAACAGAAATCTGTCTGCCAAATTTCATGAAGATCGGTCCATAACTGACCATAGCTCCCATATAAAATCCTCTCACGAAAATCATTAACGTGCATAAATCCCATACAAATGTTAGTATTATGTTAATATTAAACACAAGTAGGTTGTATATAAGTAAAAACAAATTTAGGAGGATCGAAATGGTGTAGGGTATCATATAGTCGGGCTTGACTGACTATGTCTTCTTCTCTCGTTTTAAATTGGTTAAAGGCAAACTAGTTGCAGCAAGATTCTACTGGCTTTTATTAACCAGCGGGAATGAACTATTTGTCTAGACACAAACTTTCCGATACAGCTTTGGCTATTCAAAAGAGGTATAGATCGTCAGTAGACAGATTTTTTTTTCATCTTTAGCGCCCAAAGGTGGAAGCATATTTTGTCACATTTTTTGCAATAAAATCAGTTCAAAATCAGATAAAACCTACAACGAAATGATTGTTTTATTTTTAAGGCGCTTGGTATACCAATGATATTAGCGTTCTAATTATTCAGAAAACTTGACCTGGAAGAGTCAATTGACATAGCTGATGATTCTATAATTGAATTTTTTATTGTTTTTTTTTTTTTTTTTTTTTTTTTAACAATGCAAATGTTTAACACTACGTTTTTACAAATTGCATAAACAGTAAATTTCTACAATGACTAGAACTATTAATAATATTGAATTCTAATTAATCCTTATTGATAACTTTCACAGATGATTACTAAATTATATCTTTTAAAAGAGAAGAAAGGAGCTGAGCAAAATCATTCTCTTTTCTAAGGTTCGCAATTCGTTAAAAATTAAAATGTAATATCAATGCAAGACCAATGTGCCATATTTCTTGAGCAATACTTAGCGGAAACATAATAATTTATTTGTTATCAAATAAGGTTTAAGAAAAAATGGTATAAATACGATAGGTCCAGAAAGAGCAACTATATTTGTGTTTTGTGGTGATATACCAGACGTTACTAGTTTATTTTTTTTTTTTCATAATCAAAAAAATATATTTTAACAAAATTAAAGCAGATTCTTAAAGCTTAATAAATGCCCTTAAAAATAAGCCCATATTAATAGTATGTTATGTTTGAATTTAGTGATAACATGTTGTTTTCCATTAAATTTTGAAATACCTTAAACTAAAATCTTCATGTCTCTCGGCGGGAGCTAGGTTTTCATTTTAGACCCATACTTTCTTTGGGTCATTTTCTTAGAATTTTATGTAGATTTCGATTTGGCTATACGCCTGTCACGTTTTCACTCGAACAAATTGACCCACCCTATATATATATGTATATTCATAAAGAAGAATTTCTTAAAAGACATGAAAGAACAGCAGATTTAGCAAATACAAATGAAATTTTTGTTTTTATTTCCACCATCAAAAAGATGGGGGGTATATTGATTTTGTCATTCCGTGTGTAAAATGTCAAAAAAAAAAAAACATTTAAGAACCCATAAAGTATACATTTTCAGGGTCCTGATTAGATTCTGAGTCGATATAGCTACATCAGCCTATCTGTTAAAAGAAGGACAGGGATCGAATGGGACCACTTTGGGGGGCTCAAATATTTATATTATATAGGGTTAGTTATTGAAAATGGGCAAAATCGGTTAATAAACAAAAAAGTTATGAGCCAATTAAAAAAAAAAAAGCATATATGACAACAAAATTTTGTACAGATAGTTCGAGGGTCGATATAAACGCACACTTCACCAGCCACATCCCATATAACATAAAATTTGAAAAAGTTGATGGTGGGTATATAGATTCGGCCGAGCTATAGCTTTAGAAGCTTTTTATTAATAATTCTACTTATTTTTCGTAGTTCTTACCGTCTTAAATTACATAGTGAAACAAATCTCTAAAAAAAATCTAAAAGAACGTACAAAAAATTAGCTTTAATCAAAATTATAAGCTAAAAATCTATTAATCATGTTACGGAGCATAACTTTTGTTATAAATGTTATTAATTGTCAACCGTAAAGTAGCCACAAAAAAAAATAAATGACAAATTATGAAAAATATTTATATCGTAAAAAAACAATAATAATAATAAATTATAAATTAATATCACTAATAACTACCGACAACAAAAGAATAAAAAATGAAGTATAATAAACATAAATATTTTAATAATTTGAATTTGTTATTAGATCAAAAAAGTGTGGTAAGTAATAGCAAAGGAGAAAAATAAATTTGATTTAAATTCGATTAGGCATCTTTATGAAGGTAATTACTTAAACGAATTATACTTTTTTTTATCGTGTTCTAAGAAAATACTGCAATAGTTTTCCCCAATTCTTTGGATTATAACAACTCTTACCATAAAACACTCTTTATATGAACGGTTCTCAAATAGGGGTCCACGACTCACAAGGGGTCCATACGAACATTATAGGGGGGTCGTGAAGACCTTTTGTTTTTACATACATTTATTTATTTCCTCGTATTTAGTTTAAAAAATTCTTACATTTATGAGCAAAAATAGCAGCTAATTAAAATACACTCATCATTTAAAAAGTCGTTAATTATAGAGATCGACGGATTATTAAGGTTTTTATTTGTATTAAATTTAAATATTTGTCATAAATATACTACCGAGTTATAAAAATCTTTCATCCAATAATGTTTCGTTCAGATTTCTACAGATTTCATCAACAACTTAACTAGTACACACTGTAATATTTTAACAAAAGGTCTCAAAAGGAAACTGCGGTGGCGACCATTCAGCCAACTATCGCGGATGCCCAGTATACAAAGAATTATTGAAGAGATTAAGGGAGAAGCAAAAGCTAAGAAGAGGTGATGTCGTTCAGACATCAGTTACAAATACCATTAAAAATCCAACTAATTCTGGAATTAGTGTTAATGAGGGTAAGGCTTTAGCAAATTCAAATTTACCAAATAATCAAGCAAATTTTTTTATACCTAGTAATGACTTTTATGCCAGTGTTTTAAAAACGAGTTTCCAACAACCTAATATCCCCCAAAATTTCGGTAGGGTTAGAAATAATCGGAAGACGGTAAGTTCTCAAAAGATTATTTGCAGGCAATATCCATTCCTCTTGAATGTTTTTCTGACAATTTAACCCAAAGTTCAATTTATTGCCCCCACGATTTTTGATGACCAAAGAAAAATTTGAAGAATTCTTTAGCACATTAGAAGATTGTTTTCTGGCAGGTGTTGAGTATAATGCAAAGCACACGGTTATACAGTGTTTGACATAGATTTCGTGGCCCCAGAATAACCAAAATACCCTACGAATACTTTTTATAGGACGAATTGGTTGAAATGCAGAAAATACGTCAGTAGTCATATCCACACTGAACCTTATAGTGGAAGGCCAAAGTACGCGGTAAGCGGCGCAAGCGGCAATCATCTGATCATGTTTTCTCACGCAATCGCGCAGTCCATATAAAAAAGTTGAAATAAATTCAACTTTGACACGCGGCTACGTGTCACAGCATTGCCAGATTTAAATTATGACAGTGTTTTAAAATTTTCCTTTGTCAGTTTTTTGTAAAAAATTGATTGATTTTTAAGCTGGTAATAACGCTGCCGCTTGCTGCCGCGTGACGCGTACATTGGCCTTCCACTATTATTTTGAATGTGAGGAAGATAGAAACAAATTTGCAAACGACTTGACGTCCTTGATTGCTTTAGCTCTGGAACATTCAATGACCACTTTTTTTGGCCAAAACTACCAAAACGGAAAAAAACAAATTATCATATTTGAAATATGATTTAGATGAAAATCAAAACAATTTAAAGTATTTATTTCGTATTTCAAAAATTAAATTCATTTTCACACTTCTTATGCGTCAGAAGTACAGTCATTCCAAAGGAAGTTTACAAATATTTAACTTATAACTCAACCTAAAGGCGTGAATTTTGCTTTAGCAGCATTTATTTTGATACACAACTATATTTTACCAATATCTGTTATTTTATTTTATATCCTGGCATTTTTATTCATTGGTTAGACCCTTGTAAATGATAAGAATTTCCAATGCTAATTTATAAGAAAAAGATGGATTTTCTCGAAAATCGCAGAACGAGACAATATGGATAATATAGCTCAGATATATGTTTATTTATTTTCGTTCAATTTTTCTTTACCAATTTTCACCAAAAACTTGCAGGTCTAATGAAATGTAAAATTTCTTACGAATCCAATTTCATTTTGGGTTTCGTAAAACTAACTGTATTTTTCTAAGACGCAAACAAGTTCTTACTGATTTCGTATCCAATTATAAAAGTACTTATACTAAGAAATATTTTCCGTAAAAAACTTATTTAGAAAATTGTTGTACTCAATAATTATAAATTAATGGAAACCGTTGAAAAATGGCATCTTTTTTATACATATTTTAAATTTGCTTAAGAAACTGAACTTTGACCTGTTGTATTATGAAGACAAATTAGTAAAAATAGTAAAAAACTTCATTTTCTGGAGTTTTGAAGTGTTTGCTACAAAACTACGATAATTAAAACACAAATAGAAAATGTTACCAAAATTAGTTTTGGCCAAGAAAAGTGGTCCGCGAAACTATAGTGCATTCTAAGAAAAGCTATATGGCTATTTCCCATTCAGATATTGAAAAACTTCTTTTCGAAAAGAGAAAACTTAGGAGAGAATGGCAACACAGTAGATCACCAGCTGCAAAGCTGAGGCTGTCCGTTGCAAGCAAAAAACTAAGAAGAGCCCTTCAAATAAAAGTGAGACCCCGAGACAAGAGTTACATTGAAAGTTTGACGAATAATAAACTCACTAAATGAAGAGACGAATGATATTATATTAAATTATGATGACATGATTGCTATTAGCCTCGAGGTCATAAATACAATTGTTAAGGAAAATATGAATAAAAAAATAAATTATAAATCCTTAAAATATTTTGACGCCACCTGAATTTTAGTATTAAGCTATAAATAATAAAATGCCTTCATATAATATTACGAGCCTTCGCCACGAAATATAATATTATAGTAAAAAAAATATGCACAACAAAATCCAAAGATCTTTAAAAAAAATATGAACAACACTTTGACACTTTTTGATTTCCAATCGAAGTTAAAGTTTTGAAGCTGTTGGAATCTAATGGGATAATAAAGACTAAAGTATTTAATTAGTAAACTTAAAAAAAATAAAAAAAATCTACGTAAATGCCGTAAAATTATATGATTTAACTTTTAGACAATGAGTATTCCAAATCAAAGTTTATTAAAACCAAAACAGACCTCAAAAAAAAAAACATAGTAATCTCCGCTCCCTGATAGAAAAATTTGCCACCGTTAGGATTTGTAGGATGAACATATTTAAAAATGAATCCCATTTTTAGTTTTTTACCACGCCTGCGAGCTTCAGAAAGCTCTGAAAAGATAAAAAATGCTTAGAAAAAGACACGATTATCTCCGCTCCCTGATAAAAATTTCTAAATCTGGCTCCATTAAGATTTGTAGGAAAACTAGTTTTATAAATAAGCCAAATTTTAATTTTCCACGTCGTGTGGGAGCTTCAAAAACCTCCGAAATAAGAAAAAATTTGGAAATTACAAATATATAAACCAATGTAGTATATTCGCTCCCTGTTAAAAATTTCAAAATCTATCTCCGTTATGATTTGTAGGACAAAAAGTTTTATAAGTGAGCCAAATTTTAATTTTCTACCATGTCTGGGAGCTTCAGAAAACTCTGGAAAGTGAAAAACTGCTGATAGAAATTTCAAAATCCGGCTACGTTAGGATTTGTAGGACAAAAAGTTTCCAGAAAGCTCTGGAAAGTGAAAAATCCTTAGCAAATTATATATATATATATATATATATATATATATATATATATATATATATATATATATATATATATATATATATAGATTTTTAAATTATTCATTTTAAATTATTCATTTTCTATATGTAATTTGAACCATTAAAGTCCGGTAACAACTTATAGAGATATTGATGTTTAAAGTTACACACATTTCCGATGTTTTATCTGTTCAGAAAGGAAAAATCGTCAATAAATTCGCAAATATTTTAAAATTAAAAAAAAAATAAAAATAAAAATGAAATATCTTCAACTATCTGCATGGGTTCTATGCGTTTCAAATATGAAAAAAAAAACTGATTACCTCCCGAAAATAAATTATTTTTTTATAAATCTCTCCAAAGAACAAAGACGAGGTCAATTTGTTTGCGGTGGCTGCACGACATATTTTTGTCATTTAATTATGGACCGGAAATCCCAAAATATTATTTGTGCAACATAAGGTGTTAAATGAAAAAACATATCAATAGTACGGTTACGGACAAAAAAATAGGGTCAAGTATATTTGTTTGAAATTTTTAGAGATTTCGACAAAATTTTATGCAAAACAATAAAACTTTTAATGCCAAATCATTGCCAATATATTGGGTTATAAGCCTATACAAAAATAATATCCTTTAACAATGTCCTGAAAACGGTACATCGTCTCAAGCTAAAATAGTCCTTTTTTAGTGTGGACCAAAAAAATAGGATCAGCAGTAATTTTGTTAAAATTTTTTTAATTTGTTTGTAAAATTTTTATGAAACTTTACTTCTTTTAAATCTCGATAACGATATTAAAATTAAAACGGAAAAAAGATGAAAATCATCGATTATCTCCAATTCCGAGAACTATTCGTTTCAGAAAGGATCTATAGGTTTGGAACTTTAAAAATATGGGTAGGATCGAAGGTCTGAACAAAAGATAAGTACCGAAATCCATCATTATAGTTAAATAATTATATTTTCAATTAAAAGGCAGCAGTTATAGGCAATTTAAAGCGATTTAATGTAAAAAAAGTTCTTTAGGAACAGAAAACCACCAAAAAATTTTATCAAGTCCTGGACTTTTAATGCCAATAAGTCGATTAAAAATTCGGTAAGAATTTTAATTTCTTCTGAGAACATGAGGCAATTGGCGAACATACAATTTATTCCAAGTACCATTCTGGAAAGCCGCAGTCTTATAATACAGACCGGGAAAGGCCTCAAATAGTATCCTCATGTACCCAAAAGTATAAAAATTGCGTATTATTCTCTAAAAAAAAAAGTGTATTTAATAAATTTTAACCTAATTATAAGAATTGATTTTTTCAAAGAAATGTAGTCTTTTGATATAAATATTAACTTCTTCAAAAAATCGGTTAACCGGTTTTTTCCGAATTTCATAAAGTGCAACCGGTTTTTTTAAAATACCAACTATTCGAACTATTCGAAAACCGGTTTCTCAAAAAAGTCGAATAATCGATCACCCTAGTACTTATCTTTTGTTGGAACCATCGATTTTACTCATATTTTTAAAGTGCCAAATCTATGGATCCTTTCTGATACGAATAGTTCTCGGAATTGAAGATCAACGATGATTCTCATCTTTTTTTTCAATATTTTATTTTAAATATCGTTATCGAGATTTAAAAAAGGTAAAGTTTCATAAACATTTATCAAAAAAAATTAAAAAATTTTAACAAAATTACTGCTGAACCTATTTTTTTGTCCACACTGAAAAAGGACTATTTGTGCTTGAGACGATGTACCGTTTTCGAGATAATGTTTACGGGTATTATTTTTTATGGGTTTATAACCCAATATTTAGCATTAAAAGTTTTATTGTTTTGCATAAAATTTTGTCTAAAACTCAAAAAAAAAATTTTTTTGTCCGTAACTGTATTTAATGAGACCTTACCAATGATGCCCTAAAATATAATTTACAATGGAAAATGTCAAAAAAAAATACAAACTTTAATAAAATACTATTTAAAATAAAATCATTGAATATTTTACTAAAATTTTAATTTTTCATTAATTTTACGGGGGTACATTTGCAACTTTTTTTTGCCCCCATACAAATCAAGGCACTTTAATGTATATGTGGCAGTAATATATATTAAAAATTATGAAATATAAAAAAGTAAAGTGTGTTCTACAAGGACATTACACCGAAAAATATGTATTCTTGAATATATTTTGAATTCTTGAATAGCTTTTAACGAATAAATATCTGTTGACGTTTTATTAAACCAACTGTGGTTCAACCTCATTAATTTTCTATTTAATAGTTTTTCTCGATAAATACAGTCAATAAAAGAAATTGCAGTGAAAAAAAAAATATTCATATTATCGTCCTATATAATAAGAGTGTTGAAATAGATTTTCTCACGTGTTGTTTTAGAGTTGCGTATGGCCGGACTTGACCGACTGTAATTTGTTTAAATATGTATATGTGGATTTTTCTTGTGTACATCTGTATCTTGAAATCTTAATACTTTATTAATTATATAAATATTTTATTAATTTTATCTACAAAGAGGGCTTCCCCAAAAACAAATTAAACTATTAAAATTAATTTTTAAAATTTATAAAACAAAATATTTTTCGAAAAAAAAAAAATTAAATACCAAAATGACGTGTTAATAGTCGTTTCGTTTAATTATTTTTAATCCTAAATTAACACATATGAATGTATGTATGAGTAATAATGTTCTTTTGAAAGAACAAAACATTTTTCTTCCATTCCGAAATAAAACATAAATTATGGTGAAGATGAAGCTGTAGAGAGATCACTACTTGACACGGAAGTACAATTAAATAGAAAATGATGAAGACGATGCTAAAAATGCTTGTTGCTTTTTGGGTTATAATAAATCCAAAAATAAAATATATTTAAATGTTTTTCTTAAATTTTTAAATTTCTTATATTTATTATTGCTGAGTATTTTTTTTTTTGCTGACTAAAGACTTGTTTAAAGTTTTCAAGTGTGTATGGCGCCTTTAGTTAAAAAAAAAAAATATCTTTTGAGGTTTAAATTGGTTTAGTTTTGTTGTTTTGCTTTGAAAATAAAACAAAATCAATTAGTTAATTATATGATGATAACATTATACCATAATACGATAAAATAACAAACATATAAATATGATTTATGTGATCTTTAATCGCTTATAATACCTTAAAGTGTTTACACTGCCAACGAAATTAATGTTAAAGTAATCATAATAATTTCATTAAAATTATGAATTTTCTAAAGTTTGGTTATTTTTATAAATTTATTTCTTTAAAAATTGTGTAGCATTCTGAAAGTTTTATTTCTTTTTATTTTAAGATTTATATTGATCAATATTTCGATGATAGTGTGAATATCTGTATGACTATAATAAAAGTGTTATAATTGATTTTATACAGTTTTTCGGTGCGTTATTAACTAATTGTTTGTTTTATTTCAAACAAAAAAGAAATATTTTATTTACGAACTACGATTCAATAAACTATTTGATTTACAATTGTTCGAATATTGTTGTATTTTTATTATATTTTTTGTATAAAAATTTTGTTAATTGTTAATTATGTTGTTTTTGATCTTGTTAAGTGATTTTTTTATACTTTTTGTTAATTTAACTTTTAAAATCTTATTTCGTTGAAATGAGGAACAAGACAAAAAAAAAACGCAATTCTCGTACAATTGTGGCGTTCTGGTTGGTATATTTGTTCACATTCTTTGTAGTTCATTTAAAATAATGACTTGATTTTAACTTATTTCCTTATTAGACCTTCTCTGAACAAATATGTACGGGTGAATTATACAACATAAGTTAATACATATTTGTTGTTAAGAAATAACATATTATTTTAAATATTTACAATCACATGAACAAAATCCAAATATAAATTCATATCTAAATCTTACAAATAAGTATCCACCCGGCATTTATTTAAATATTTTTTTTTTAATTTTTTAAAAATTTATTATTTTGCAGTCAAATATTGAAGGTTTTATTATTGCTGTTTTTTTACTGCAATAATTATTATTATTTTTTTTTTTAACAAAATCATCTTCATTAGTAAACCTATTGTTTTATTTTACATACAATTTAATCAAAATTTTCAGTGTATTTGTCATATTAATTAAGTTATTTATAGCACCTTAAGGTATCAATTGTTTTAAATTGTTTGAATCAATAACTACCATAATTTAATTATAATCATTATGTAAAAATATGTTAAAAATCTATTAAACTATTTACATAAATTTAAATGGACCTTATCCAGAGCTTGAATAAATCTAAAATATTTATATGAATATGTCTTCTTTTGTTTTTACAAGGGCATGTAAGCAAAACAAATTAAACATCTTTTGCTAATTTATTTTTAGATCTAAAAACTTCCCGTAATTGAAATGTAAAAGAATGATATATTAAACTATGTTGAATCTGACAAAACATGCGTAGTCAACACTCGTTAAAAAATAAAATAAAAGCCTAAATTTGAATGACCTCTAATACTAAATTTCAATAACCTTTGAAACCAAAATACCTCTGTCAAATAATTATATGTGCAATATTTATTTTCTGGTTTTTATATATTCCAAGAATGATATACATTTTTTTGGTTTACAATTTTTTCCTTTCTTACCTAATGTCCCTATTTGCAAAATTTTAAGTTCCTCTTGGCATTGTATTTAAAGTACCGTTAAAATAAATATATAATTCTCTAAATTTTAATAGAAAATAATTATATGTGTAAATTTAAATTTTTACTCAACTGACTGACATGAAGTCCACAGTTTGAACCGTTTAACCAATTAAAGTTATTTGGGGAATATTTAAAATGATTAGACCTAAAATACCCAAATTTTTTTTTTATTTTTTTTTTATTTATAGCCAAAATATGTCACCAGGTCATGAACTGTCAGGAAGTGCTGAAATCATTAAAGTAAGACGACAGTTTATGTAAAATTCCAAAAATTGGTGTATACAGAAAATGTTTATCATAATACTGTTGAAAATTTTTAAAAAATCTGAGAAATTGCTATGATTCTAGGAGCGGTAACCCATAATCGATAGCTGATTAGCGAGGCTTATGGACATTTTTCGAAGAAAAACAACATGTGTTACAGAAAAATAACGGCCAAATGAACGGATTATGATATAATTGGACGTGAGCATAAAATAATAAAAGAGGTTTTAGATTAAAATTATGACCTTTGGGTGGCAAAAACATAACTAATAGAGCGGTACAAAAATCCACACGCAGGATTTTATGATAAATATAATTTTTTGGTTAAAAACTTTAATTACACCATGAGTTCATGTGCATAAGTGATGAAAAATATTATATTTAAATTATCCAAGTGTTTATCAAAAATATTACATGGATATTCGACGTCTACAAAAGACATGCTTGAAGCGTAATCATAGTGTCGAATCGCACATAATATAAGTCAATTTTAGTTCTAGATAGAAGTTGAAAATATTTATTGGACGTAGCTAAATTAATTCACAGCACAACAAAATTTACTGGACAAAAAATCCAATAGCTTCGTTGATGAATTTCCTACAAAAATTATATTTTTCAGTAAATTAATGTGACGATGTTACTACATCGGGCCTCAAAATCGGTTTTTAAGTCACAAAATATTATATTTCTGCAGCGACCAGTAATGATCTTCAGACCTTCATGACATAAGGATTTCCAAAGAATACTGTATGCTGAGATATATTTAGATTCAGAGCTATATGACAATATCAAATGTTTCAAATTGATTTTGTATAAGTATACTACAGTTTTGACCTATATATATGTAAAGGAAAAAGGACGAATCTGTATAACGAAGGATGTATCTGGTAACGTTATATGAGGATAACACAATTCCTTAACAACTTTCATGAATATTGAAAATTAACTTTATTTAAATAAAGGATTTTTATAAAATTCTTGTCGTGCACATATAATTATTTTCTATGAACAATTTTAAAATCAATTAAATTTTGCCACAAAATACACATAAGAAATATATTTTTCATTTGACTTATAAAGCTCTAATAAACATTAAAAATATAAAAAAGATTTGAATTTGAAAATCCTATTTTTGAAGAAAATAAATTACTTTATAGGTATGCACATATAATTATTTGACTGGGGTATCTATAAACTGTGGCACCAAGCGTACAAAAGGTAAATTATATATTAGAAATATGTATCCTAGAAGGATCATCATTAGAGTACTACAAAATACTTTTTTGCGACCTACAATTTAATGTATCTAAAATTATAAAAGAGAATAAAATTTGTAAATTTTGGCCTATTTCAATGAACTACAATGATTAGAACAGGATATAAATGGTCATGTACATTTATATTGATGATCCCATAAGAAAACTATTTGTTGATTGAAATGTTCTGACCAATATTATAGGAAGAAATATTCTATAAAATGTTTCAATTAATTTTTTAATTATTTTTTACTTTAAAATTTTATTAATGTACACAGAAAGAAATATTTTAGAAAAAATTTCAATTAAATTATTAATCAGAATTTTAAAACGATTTCAAATATTTTGATAATTACAAATAATACATATTCAATTATTATATTAATTAAAATTCAACCTATTAAAAAAATTGTATATTCAGTTGTTCAAAACATCACTTATTTTTATTTATATTTGATTAATTTATTAATAGATACAATAAGAAAAATTATTGAAAGCCGATAAATTGTTTTACTTTGAGTAAAATGTATTAGAAAATTTTGAAGCGCGAATGTTATATTCGGCTCGGCCGAATCTGTATACCCACCATCAACTTTTCGTTACATGGGAGATGGGTGGTATAGTGGGCGGACCACGCCTATTTTTTTGTTTTCGAGTTAACATTGGTCTTTAAACTATTTGCATTAAATTTCGTTGATTTTCACCTTATATGGGAGGTGGGAGGTAAAGTGAGCGAACCACGCCCATTGTCGTCCATGCTTTTATTTAAGAGATATCAGCAAAAAAGTATGAAATGAAATTACAACGGACAAGAAAAATAACTCCTCATATATGTGATCACTAGCTTTTATGCTTTTATTCATATATGCCGTTTAATCTGATTTTGAACTTATTATTACTTCGTTGAACTTATTATACTTGGTCGCTAAACTTCTTAATAGAATTATGATCTTTTCTCTATCTTGGATCTTTAGTTTTTTTTTTTTTTTAACGTACACAATGGACATCATATAAATAATATTAATTTTTGGATCGCACTGCCACTTATACTATTGTAATTACTTAGAATCCTCGTTCTTAAGAACAAAATCAATCCTTGATTATTTCCCTTCAAAATAACATATTCCACTTGCAAACAAAACCATTTTGTCTCATTTTACAGTTTCTCGAAGAAAAATCTGAAAATATAGTTTTTTCTTTATTAATATTTGAAACTGTTTGCAGAACGGTCCAAGAGCATAATAATTTTACATTATGTTTGCAATAGGCTTCTTTCTTTCTCTTGATTATAATTAAAACAAAAGACTTAAGTAACAAACCCTCTACATACATATGTACTGTGCATTTCAATTGAATAGGTTCAAGATTTTCGTTACATTAAAATTCGTATTATTTTTAATATAATAAAGATAGTTCCATTTTTTTTTTTTTTTATCTTGATTTCTAAAGTTTTGAGTTCTAAGATGTTTAATAGCAAAAACTATTTAATAACGAACAAAGTACGATTTTTAACGGATTTTCTTCCAACAAATGTATTTTTTAAGGCAATTTTTTTGTTTCATTAAGAATAAAATCAATTTGCGTCAAGTATTTGTTGAATTCGCATATAATTGTATGTTTTCTTTACATTTTCAACTGTTTTCTATAAGAATTTTTAAAAACTGGTTGCGTAAAAAATTTTCCTATAAAGAAAAGAGCAAAATTATAGCGTATGGACAATTCAGACTTAATCTATGAAATATGGAGAAGAAAATTTGAGCGAAGTTAAAATATTGTCAACAACTTTTTAGGAAATCACTCCCGCTATGGAAAAAATATGAAAAGAGGTACTTATAAAGCAAGAACGAACGCTGACAGAAGATTTACCATTCGAGATGCATCCAATTCTGCGTCCAAAATTTAAAAAAAAAAAATCAGGTATTTAAGCAAGTGTTTTACCGTAAAACGAGTTATTCGAAATCAAGTGCACCTAAGAAGACTAAAAATTATAAAGAACCAACCTCTAAACATCATTCGTGAAGTAAAACTACTCCCGTTTACCCGTGAACGCATGTTCTAAAAAATGAATGAAACATATTGTTCTATAGAATGAAAAGAAAAAAACGAGAGAAGAAGATATAGTCGGATGATACCCTACACCATTGCGTAGAGCTGTAGACCAACACTTTTATTAAATCCAAAATAAAGTATACAAGTACAGAATAATAATAATAATAATAATAATAATAATATATTGATGATTTTATGCATTATAGGGCGATTTCCGAAAGTGAGTTTATATGGGAGATATGGTAAACTATGGACCGATTCTCATAAATTTTAGCAATGTAGTTTCTACTTATATAAAACTTATTTGAGTCGAATATTAACTTGATACTATCTTTCGTATGTGATTTATGCACGTTAAAGTGATTTTCGGAAGGGGGGTTTATATGGAAGCTATGGTCAATCGTGGACCGATTTTCATAAAATTTGGTACAAAGATTGGTACTTACACAAAACTTCTTTGGCCCGAATTTTATTAAAATATTCCTAATATTAAGGCATTTTTAAGTGTGAAAACTCTATTCCGGGGGGACATTTGTATGGAGGGTAGGTGAAATAATGGACCGATCATAACCAATTTCAATAGGCTTCGTCCTTGTATCATAAAAGTACCACCTGCAAAATTTCATTCAATTATCTTCAAAATTGCGACCTGTACTTTGTGCACAAGTTTTACATGGACAGCCAGCCGTCCAGCCAGACGGACGGACGGACATCGTTAGATCGATTTAAAATGTGATTCTGAGTCGATTGGTATACTTTAAGGTGGGTGTTGGATAACTGATTCTATGCGTTACAAATAGGGTTTGGGGTCCGAGAATTCCAGGGCGGGAAATCCCGGGAATTCCAGGGAATTTTTTTAAATTTTCCCGGGAAAAACGGGAAATTTAATATTCATGTAATTTTATAATCCTATAGGAAAAAATGTTACTGTTTGTATCGCCTAAGTGAAAATTGTACATTTACTAAAGGAATTTTTAGATGCTAATACGAAATATAAATAAAATTAGATACAAGTGATATTTTAGATTATTGAAAAACATTTCATCGGTGCGCCTATTTGACTACTTTTAATTACGAAAAAAACGTTTTATTTTCTCCAATCACATTCCGAAAACACGAGTTTTTAACTTTATATTTCTACAATCTTTTAAACATTTCAAAAATGCATCCTAAAATTGCATTTGCATTATGAATGCATTTTTAAATTGTAATATTATTTCTTAACTACTATATTAAAAGAGGACATATTCATCTTCTACATGCAGTTTAAATCATTAAAATCCGTTAACAACTTTTAGAGTTATTGATGTTTAAAGTTACACACTTTTCCGATTATTTTTACTTTTCGAAAAATTAAAATCGTGAATAAATACGCGAATTTTTTGAAATTAAAAAAAATAAAAAATGGGAATATTTAAATGGCTCCATAGGAAATATGCGTGCCAAATATGAACAATATCGGATGACCCTCCGTCAAAAAATTGGCATTTTTTTATAAATCTTTCATGGAATGGACGATATATATATTTTTTTAGTTTTCAATAAGTTTGTGCCCGTACTTCTTGAGTAAAGTGAGAAAAGGCTGATATTTCTCTAAAAAATGTACAAAAATACGGGAACACGAAAAACAATTTATTTAGAAGGTAAACATCAAACTATTTGGAAATTCATGTGTGAATGTTATTTTATTTTTAGCATATATCAACGTTCTTAATTTTTTTTAATTGAAACTTTCTTTTTAGTACCAAAAACTAAATATTTATTTTTTTATTTTCATTCAAAGTTTTTATTTGTATATTTTTATTTTTTGTTTATTTGACTATTTACTAAGTCTATCCAAAGATATAGTCTGTGCTGTTTCGTGCAAGAAGTAGAACATTATTCTCTTAAAATCTCTATCATTTCCCAATTTTGGAGTACGGGAACACTTTTCGATAAAATAGGGATCCCGCGTGGTCCAATTTGGGTACGGGAACAAAGCTTATATTTTACAAAATGAACCAAAAAATATTTTCTAAATCTAATTCGTAATAGATTTGAATAGAAGAAAAAATTAATTATTCAAAATATTTTTTAAGCTTGAATTGTAATATTGGTAGTGGATTCTTCAAGCAATTAATTCTTGTGAAGTTAAAGAATTTAAGTCTATGAATTAAATATGAAAACTTTAAAGAAATTACTGGAGAAAATAAATTTAATTCGATTTTCAAAAGTGAATTAAACAATTAAACCTTTGGAGCACTTATTTTTATTTTGTGAAATATTTAAGATTGTTTAAATTTTTAATTGGTTTTACACTATATTTTCAAATTTATGTTGAAGTCTTTAAATTTTTTAAATGTAATTGCATCTCTTAAATCAAATTTCGGCACTTTTTTTATTTGTAGTCAACTTTGTTCAATTTTTCGTTTTTAATGATATTAATACAAAGTATTGTAGTGTAAAACCACCTTAACTAATCATAAATTTGATTTATAATGTTATTTTATAGTACTGAATAAAAAAAAAATACATTCTTTATAAAAATTCATTGCTTTTTTTTAAATTTAAATTTCCCGGGATTCCCGGGAATTCCCGGGAAATCGAAATTTTTATTCCCGTTTCCCGGGAAACAAAATATCACGGGAAACCCCAAACCCTAGTTATAAACATCAGCACAAACACATAATACCCCAACCACCTATGGTGGTGTAAGGTATAATCAATATGGAAGGCTCCAATGACTATAAATATTATTATTTTCGTCATTTGAGAAAAAAATTATGCTAATTATGTATCCCATAAAGCTGCGAAGGAAATGTAATGGCGTAGAGTGCTACTTCATATTGAGACATGTGAACTTCGATTTTCTACGCATAGAATTACGGAAAGACTTACAAAAGTTTACGGGACAATAATTTCTACCATTTTATACACTATTTTAATTAATTTCATGGACATTCCAGTTCGAAATGCCCCTATTCACACCGCAGGAGCGTGAAAACAAAGAATTCGAAGTCAAAATTTTACCACTTAGCAGTGGTTATCACGACCTTAATATAATAGAAACTGTATGAAAATTGCTGTCACGTAATGTTTATGAGTCTGACAGATAATACGAGCACAAAAATTCATTATCTGAAGAGATCAAAAAAAGTTGGAGCAAACATTATTTATTACAAGGTAAAAATCTTTATAAGTCCCTTCCAAATATAATTTTTTAGGTTAAATTAAATAATAAAGGCTATTCTTATTATTAATAATTTCCGAATAAAATAACAAAACAAAAAAGAACCATATAATCAATACATCTTGTTGTTTTATTGAATAAATAATGTTGAACATATTCAGATGAAATAAAAAAATTACCTAAAAAATCCTCTTGTTGGAAAAAAAAATCATTAAAAATCGTAATTAGTTATTACTTGAATTTATTATGCTTGTACTTAGATATCTTAGAAATGAGGACTTTAAAATATTAATTTTCATTATTATTTTAAAAATAGCAAGAGGTTTAATGTAACGAAAATCTTGAACCTATTCAGTTGAAATGCACTGTATATGGAAACATTTTTAATTTTAAAAAAACTTACATTCATATAAACAGAGTCATAATTTCAAACATATTTATAATATTTCTTTGTTTATGGATTTTAAATTTTTGCAAAATTTAACACTTTTTTTTTCAATATTTAAAATAAATAATTATTTTAAATTCTAAATGATTAATAACATGAAATGAATTAAACAGAAAAACGAACAAAACTAATAATAATGTTAATAATGAAGTGTTGAATGACATGCCAAATACAAGTAGCAACATTTTTGTATATTTTGTCAGCAAATAAATAAATAATTTAATTAAATATATGTACGTTGCCTCAAGCAACGGCAACGACAACAACAGCAACAGAAACAACAGCAACGACATTGGAAATTGTACGTAAATCAACTATTTAATAAGAATTTAAGCAGTTTTTTTTTTTTTTTAATTTATAAACCTTAAACCAAACCAAAATAAATAAAATACATTAAACATAAATAGCAACTGTTAACAACAATTTATCTATTAGACACGTACTATAGTTTAATACTGTTTTCAAAAATAATTTTTTTTCAAACATTTTTTGCTGATGTTTCATGTTTATTAAGGAAGTAAACATTTAATGGTACTTTAATATAATACTAAAGATACTTAACAAAAAAATTAATAAAAAATTAATATTAATGAACAAAATAATTAAATTAAATTAATTTCATTTCATTTACGATTATTATTATTTAAAATGCAAACACAATTTATACATATTTATGTTGAACTGCAATAGTAAAATATGCAAGTCACCTTTAACTTAAACTTAACTAGATTGTAATACCAAAATAAAAATTTAAATTTAAATATAATTTGTTTGTAAAAAGGAGAAATATTTATTTATATTGTCTAAGTTCATTTAACTATAAAATTTTATATTTCGTTGACCACGTTACACGTAAAAAATGTTTGTAAGAAACATATAAAAATGCGTAACACTTCCTCAATTAATCTTGAATTAAAAGCAAAAAAATTATAAACATTTCTGAAGCACATACAATATAAATAATATTTTATGTACTTCAAAGTAAATTCATTCATATGTATACATACATTTTGACAAAGTTTTAATTGATTCGATTTCTTCGGAATTTGACGGGTCTGTGAAAACAGCAACAATAAAAATATGTAAAAAATACAGTAGTTGTGTCTATAAACATAAGACCTTCATGGTGCCAGATTATGAACAAAACATTATTTTTTCTCTTTCTTATAATTGAATTCAAGTATTTGTTTTCTAATATTTTTGCGACCTTTTTTCCCACTAATTAGAATGAGTCAGAATAAATAATAAATATTTCTGTGAAAAGTTGCATTACGCCTTAAATGATTTATTATTAATTTATTTATAATTTTAATTGCTTTTACAAATTTTACATAAATAATTATAAACGAAATTATTTCTCCTTCCCATACGCAGAAAGTGTGTCATAAAAATGTTAAAAGTCGGAATTAATGCTTCGCTATCCATATTGATGCGATAACTTAAATTTGCTTTGGGAGTTACAACAGGGGAACTACAAATTAAATTATTACATTACAATTATCCCTGCAAAATTTTAAGATTTTCACTGTAATGCTTCTTTACATTTGCAATCTATATACATATATATATATATAGCTTCAACCGTTTGGGCTGTGCGATGATGAATCACCAAGTAAGTCAGTCAGTCAGTCAATAAATATATATATATATATATATATATATATATATATATATATATATATATACCCAGCAAGAAAAAGATCAAGAGCTTCAAAAAAGGAACATTTTGATCACTTCAAAAGTAGAACAAAGTGCATATTTTAAACTTTTTTGGAAGTTCTTAATAATTACTTCCAAAAAAGTGAAAATAAATTAAATTTTAGCTGGAAAAAAGGTTAATAATTCCTAAGAAAATAAAAATTTTATAAATTTTAATGCATTTTTATTATCTTTTAATAGGGCTAAAACTGAATTTTTGTAAAAAAATTTCATAAACATAGTTTTAAAGGAAGTACTTCAAAAGAAATGAATAAGAAGCATAAAAGAAGAACATCCTACCAATGACATCCAAAGAACTTCTGCAGCTCTTTTGCACCACTAAGTACTTCCTTCCAATGCCAACACAATGTTAAATTCATGACTTTTTCAGTTCTTTTTCAGTTCCTTTTTTGCTGGGTATATATATATATATACCCACCATCAAAAAGATTGATTTTGTCATTCCGTGTGTAACATGTCGAAGGAATCATCTAAGACCCCACAAAGTATATATTTTCTGGGTTCTGGTTAGATTCTGAGTCGATCTAGATATGTTCGTCCATCTGTCTATTGAAAGCAGGATAGGGCTCGAACGGGGCAACGTAGGGGGACGAAATTTAGCACAAATATTTATCTTATATAAGGAATTGAAAATGGGCAAAATCGGTTAATAAATAAAAAAGTTATGGGCTAAAAACTAGAAACACAGGGTGTCTGTTACATACTTTTCTGATGATATCTTTAAAAAAAAAGCATGTACGACAACGAAATTTTGTTAAATAGTTTGAGGGTCGATATAAACTTGGAAACAAAAAATGAGCGTGGTCCGCCCACTTTACCACCCACCTCCTATATAATTTAAAATTTGAAAAAGTTGATGGTGGGTATATAGATTCGGCCGAGTCGAATATAACATTCGCGCTTGTTTTATTTTATACGAGTATTAATATTTATTGGACAAAAACTAAAAAATCCCAGAGTCTCGTTATTTGAATTACGAGACTCTGGGATTTTTAGTTATTGAGTTTATTTCTAGAAATATTAGTACAACTTCAAACAAAACTATTGATATTGAATCAATTAAATCATTTTCAAACAAAATAAGTAATTAAAAAAATAAATTCAAGATGGCTGTTAGCGAAAAGAATAAAACCAAACTATTCAAATAGAAATTGATTGATTAAGGAGACTGATTTATCAATGTTTGTTATTGAAAAAAAATACTCCTCCACAAAACACTTGTTTTATAAAAAAAAAAGTAAAGATAGTGATCAGATACTGTTGGCAGCCGAAATACAAATGCGTTCAACAGGAAAACGTTCATCTGCTGCGATAGTTGGTGAACTCATAACTTCTTCTCCAAAAAGAGGTAAACTAATACAAAAAATTATAATGAGCTCAAATAAATCCTTTAGCTATGATAATAGATATGGCTTTATCTACACATGACTATCAATTGTTAAGAGAGCACATATTCCACATTAATTCAAAATTGTAACCTTCTTATGAATAACGGAAAGATATCACCAAAAACTGTATTGTACCTATTGGCCAATTATCCGAAGAAGCCTAGGAGGCAAAAAATAAGGATTTTAAAAACTTTCGTGAACATTTCACAAGAAAAGCATCTAGAGAGGACTCCAATACAGATTTGCTGCATAGACTATTAATATCGTCAGATCCATTCAAAGTGAAATGTAACACATGAAGTTTTGTTACTGTTAAAAAACTGGAATATATCTTTTGAAGATGCTGAGGAATTATTTTTATTTATTAAAAGTAGAAAAATATTACTTTTTTGTATATACATACATACATTCTGGGTCACATTTTTTGGTATTCTGAGCCGACACTCAATTTTCTAACTTTAAAAGGAAGTTATTCTTGCAAATTGTTAAAATTTTTACTGTTATAATTCATTAGATATTATATAACTAATATTTTCTTTGTAAGGGGACAACAATACCCCTAGACCTAGCCGTCCCATTTTCATCTCGATTATGGAACTTGAAAAGAAAATCATTCCTATAAGATCTTAAGACTTACACTGTAATAGGTGTTAATATATATAATATTTAATAATAACTTTGAATGGGGGCTACTCCTTCCTAAGACATCAGTTATGGATCTTGAGGAGAAAATTTTTCCCACAAAATCTTCCACTTTCACTTCTACATTTCTTTATTTTTATATTTTATATAATTTATATGCGGAATATTCCCTCTAGACCATCTCGCCTTATTTCTATCACAATTGTGGAACTATTATAGTTATTAATTTATATAAATAATATTTTCTTTGTATAGGGGTACATTTCTCCTTAATCCCATATAAAAATAAAGTAGCCTATTTTACTTTCAGAGATTACTGTAAAATTTCAAGAAAATCGGTCCAATGTTTTGATAGGTTTTTTATATACATATATTTTAATATACTTCTTTAAACCATGACCGGAAAAACTTTTGAGAAATAATTTTTAAATTTAGACTGAATAAAATTTAAATTCAGGGAATTAACAAACTACCACATTTTTTATTAGTTTATTAATATTAATTTTTCGCGTTCGTTAATAAAGTTCACGCACCAAACGCGGTGAACATTTTAAATTGATATTTTTGTTTTGGGATCAAAAATATTAGAATTTTCACAAAATCACATAAGTTTTGGACACTTAGATGTGTCGACTTTGATATAAAATGGCAAATAATTTTGAGCCTATTTATCGCAGAATATGTGCAAGAATGTGATAAATTAGTTAATAGTAAAGTGTTTATATTTTATGCGATAATCGATAAACCTTAAGTAATTTTTAAGTAAAATTATTGATCATATCGCAATGTTTTTCTTATTTAATTCGAAGAAGACATACAATTAAGTAGTATTTGTAATCCATACAATATTCCTAAGTTATACCATTTAAATATTTTGAACTGTATATAAAATATATAAAAATATTTAAAAAAATGTTCAAAAGCATTTTAGAAATCGCGACCGGTGCGTGAAGTTTTTTGTTCGAATTGATTTAAAAAACTGGTTTTTATTATCAGTACAATATTGGCTATAAGATAGTGCTATGGTATTTTTAAGTCCAAAAATAGATATAATCCTATGTATATAAATTTGTACATATGTATATAAATTTGTCATTCCGTTTGTAATTTCCACAATTTTCATATTCTGGATCCTTATAAGAACGAAGTCGAAGTAACGATGTCCATCTAATATCTGCCATATACAATTTATCTGTATACCAAAATATCGGGAATCCTTTCGAGAATTTCTATTGAAATTCAGTAAAATCCGTTTATAAATATTAATTTTTTCTAAAGTTAGGTATTTTGTTTTCATATAGAAAATTTTAAAACAATTTTTGTGCTGTGATATAGTTTAAAACGCGTTATAAGACTTTTCGAAGCTCCTATATAAGCAAATCGGTTAATAAATTTTGCACCATACCTTTTTATACCCTACACCACCATAGGTGGGGAGGGTATTATGCGTTTGTGCTGATGTTTGTAACACCCCAAAATATTGGTCTAAGACCCACCTTAATTTATACCAATCGGCTTAGAATCACTTTCTGAGTCGATTTAACGATGTCCGTCCGTCCGTCTGTCCGTCTGTCCATGTAAACCTTGTAATCAAACTACAGGTCGCAATTTTGAACCAAATATGAAATTTGGTACAAAGCTTTCTTTTGGTCCAGGGACGAAGCCTATTGAAATTGGTTATGATCGGTCCATTATTTCACCTAGCCCCCATACAAATGTCCTCCCGGAAAAGGGTTTAACGATCATAAATCCCTTAAATATAGCAATATTTTAATATTATTTGGCACATATAACTTTCATATAAGTTTAAATAAGTGTGCCGAGTTTTAAAAAGATCGGTCCATAATTACTCATAGCTCCGGCCATAAATTCTACTAAAATGTTAGTATCAAGTTAATATTCGACACAAATAAGTTTTATATAAACATAAATGATAGTACCAAATTTTATAAAGATCGGTCCATAATTTACCATAGCCCCCATATAAGGCCCCCTTTCGGGAATCACCCAAAAGTGAATAAATTCATATAAATGTCAGCATCAACGTAATATTCTGTATTTGTATGTCTTATTTTACACTTATAAGTATCGGTCCACATTTGGGTCCATGTCTAATAAAAAACCCCTCCCCGAAATATACTGTATGGTGTAGGGTATCATATAGTCGGGCCTGACCAACTATATCTTTTTCTCTCGTTTATTTAATGTTGTTTTTATTTGGTATTGTTGTTATACCCTACACCACCATAGATGGGGAGGATATAGGGTATCATATAGTCGGGCCTGACCGACTATATCTTTTTCTCTCGTTTATTTAATGTTGTTTTTATTTGGTATTGTTGTTATACCCTACACCACCATAGATGGGGAGGATATTATGCGTTTGTGCTGATGTTTGTAACACCCAAAAATATTGGTCTAAGACCCACCTTAATTTATACCAATCGGCTTAGAATCACTTTCTGAGTCGATTTAACGATGTCCGTCCGTCCGTCTGTCCGTCTGTCCATGTAAACCTTGTAATCAAACTACAGGTCGCAATTTTGAACCAAATATGAAATTTGGTACAAAGCTTTCTTTTGGTCCAGGGACGAAGCCTATTGAAATTGGTTATGATCGCTCCATTATTTCACCTAGCCCCCATAGAAATGTCCTCCCGGAAAAGGGTTTAACGATCATAAATCCCTTAAATATAGCAATATTTTAATGAAATTTGGCACATATAAGTTCCATATCCATAAGTCCAAATAAGTGTGCCGAGTTTTAAAAAGATCGGTCCATAATTACCCATGGCTCCCATATAAACCCCTTTCCAAAAAATCAATTTAACGGCCATAAATTCTACTAAAATGTTAGTATCAAGTTAATATTCGACACAAATAAGTTTTATATAAACATAAATGATAGTACCAAATTTTATAAAGATCGGTCCATAATTTACCATAGCTCCCATATAAGGCCCCCTTTCGGGAATCACCCAAAAGTGAATAAATTCATATAAATGTCAGTATCGACGAAATATTCTGTATTCGTATGTTTTATTTTACACTTTTGAGTGTCGGTCCACATTTGACTCCAAGTCTAATAAAAGATCCCTTCCCGAATTATAATGTACATAATGGTGTAGGGTATCACATGGTCGGGCTTGGCCGACCATATCTTTTATTTACATTTTAAATTCAATATATATGTCACAAATTAATATCTAAATATCAAAGGTATTCACGTCAGAAATAGAAATTGTTTATTAAATACTAAATATTAAAAATATCATAGCTGTAACTTATGAATGAAATAAAAAATGAAAATACTTTTTATTTCATTTCCATTTCTTATTTTTAATTAAAAATATTTGTTAATCAATCTATTAACTCTTAAATAAAAATATTAAGGATTTATATTTATACTAATACTATGTTCACATATAAAGGTTTTATGAAAAACCAGTCGTTTTCTTAAAAAACGCAAACAAATTGACTTGTTTTTTCATATATTTTAAAGCCAGAAAACATCTCGATTTTATTTTTTGAATTAAAAAGTGTTTGTATGTAAAATTTTTATTGAACTACAAAATTTGTGAATATATTTTGGCTGAAGAAAAAAGACCAAAAGGAAAAACACAATAAAACGATATGTGAACAGTGGTGTTTAATTTCATTGTGTTTTCCAAAAAACGAGTCAAAAACTTGTGTATGTGAACATAATATAAAACAATTGAATTTATTATAAATTTGTATCTGATTGAACAAAATAAATTAAAATTAAAATATTTTATTTAATCAAAAGTAAAACAAATATTTTTTTATAAGAAGATAATCAAAAGTTTTCTATTTGATTATTCTAACGTTGAATACTATTGATATGTATTTTATTTAAATAAAAAAGTTCAACAAATTTTTCTGATTTTTATTGAAAAACTATATATTGTAATAAACAAATTTTAAATAAATACTTTGATAATTTTATTCAACAAAAACTTTATTTCTAAAAATATAAATAGAATATAAAAATAATATATTCTTAACAAATATTTTGAATGAAAATATTCACAATGAACAGCTTAAAAACTAATTTCGTAATAACAATAAGAAATCATATTTAAAATTAAAGAATCTTTTTTAACTTTGGACCGAAAAAATTTGCCCTAATCAGGTATTACATACATATTTTGAAAATACCCAAACTCTATAAATTAACTGAATCAAACTATTACCTTCCTTTTTAAAAAATGTGTAAAATGGGGCAGTTATTTTAATTCGGAACTAATCAAGATTACCGGAACTATTAAAATTCGAACATAATTTTTTTATGTAACTAATGCTTTTTCTGCGTTGCAGGCCTTCGGCCGGGCTTAAAGACTTCCTCCTCTGGGTATGTCGAACACCGGGTACGCTAAATAAGCTTTTTTCGAATATCAAACATATTTTTAAGTTCCGCCATTTTTATACAAAATGTCAATTTTAGCCCCAAGGAATTAATTAATATGGTCGTGTTATATATCATTAAAAAGGTATTTATAAGTGCTTTTAAATGGCATCAATATAATTAAGATCAAATTTATTATTATTATTAATAAGGATATTCAGAGAAATATACAGAAATTTTAAAGGCCTATAACTCGTAAACCGAGAAAGAGCGGACAATATTTTTTTTATCACTATAATCACAAGTAAAAGTACTCTTGAATCAATATCAAAAATATTTTAAAATCAATAGTTCCTGTGATCTTCATTTATGCCTTTTATTCTGCCAAAAAAAATTAGTGTTTTTTAGGAAAGATAAAACGTTTGTTTAAAAATAACGGTTTTTATACATTAGGCTACAGGTTATCTTAAACACCCTGTGAAATATAATTATTTTTCTGACAGTTGCCTCATATTATTTTTCTTTGTTTTTATTTTGTGACATTTGTAAACACACATCTATACACACTCACACATGCTTTTAAACATGCTTGTTCTTTTTACATTGAATTCGAAAAAGAAAACACATGTGCTTTAATAATTTTAAAAATAAATTATTGAAAACATTTAATAAAAATCCCTAAAATAAAAATTAAATTATTGAAACGAGTAAGGAATTATGGCAGATCATGTATTTCATCGGCCTGGGCCATTGAAACAGGCCAACAAGTCGCATAAAACGGGCAGACATCGTTCTAAAGGTGCCATTGATAATGCCCTTAAAGGTAAGAATACAAATATTCTTTAATTTAAAAATAAATTTTAATAAAAATTTGAATTAAACCCACAGGCAAGGTGTCAAACACGGCTATAAGCCATAAACACAAGCAGATTCAACGCAAGGAACAAAGACGCAATCAAATGAATCAGGTAGGTTTTTTTTAAAGAATTCTAACTTAAGATTGAATTTTTAATACACTTTTAACATTTCAGCTGCGCAAAAATAAACGTGAGGAGGCTTTAGCACTTAAACGTCAATTGGGTGGCCAAAATACAGCTCCCTTCTTGGTATGCATATTGCCTATGCACTTGCAGGTTGATCCCCGTTCAGCTTTGAGCATATTAGAATGTTGCGATGAAGAAGCTGTCGTAGAACGCACTCCTTCTGGTGTTACTTACATTAATTTGCCACGTTTCAAGCAAAGATTTGCCTTTATTATACCTCCTGTGGGCAGAGGTAATGAATTGGCCGTATTGGATTATTTGAAAGTATGTGATACTACTTTAATGTTAACCTCGGCTGCCATGGGCGAAGATGAAGTTTTCGACAAATGGGGCCATCGTATCTACAATATGATCTCGGCTCAAACAATACCTACTCCAATAGTGGCTTTAATGGATTTGGAATCTCTGAATCCTAAACGTCGTTCATCAGCTAAAGCAGCTGCCCAAAAATTCATCTCTAAATTATTGCCCAAAGAGAAAGTTATGCAGTTGGATACTAATGCAGAAGGTGAGTTTATTAAATTATCCAAAATAGTTTAATTTTATATTTGATTTTAAAGGTCTAAATGTCATGCGTCGTATTGGCGGACAAAAGAAAAATGTTATACACAATCGTAATAACCGACCTCACCTATTTGGTGATCATGTTGAATTTGTACCAAATCCCAACCCGGCCGAAGATGAAGGATTGTTAAAAGTTACCGGTTTCTTGCGTGGCACACCTTTGGATGTCAATGGTTTGGTACACATTGCTGGCTTAGGTGATTTCCAAATGTCACAAATTGATGCTCCCCAGGATCCTTACAAATTAGACAAATCTCGTAATCAGGAAATGACAACCGAAGTGCGAGTTGTTGCTAAGGCCGATCCCAATAAACAAACCTCTTTACAAACTGAAAATATACCAGATCCCATGGATGCTGAACAGACTTGGCCAACGGAAGAAGAAATCGCACAGTCCCAGCTGGAAACCAAAAAAATGAAATTAATTAAACGTGTACCCAAGGGCTATAGTGCCTATCAAGCCGCCTGGATTCCTGATATTGAAGAGGTAGAGGCGGATGATAATGAAAATGAAGACGAAGATATGGATGATGATGATGGGGATGACGATGAGGATGATGAAGATAACGATGAAGATGAATTTATGTCTTGTGAAAACAAATCATTTGATGGTGAATACGAAAAGCCTGAATCTGATACTGAGGAATATGTTGATACTGCCTCTGTATCTGATGCTGCCATAAATGATGAAAAATATGATTTACAAATGGATTTCCAAGAAGAACGTGAAACAATGAAAAAACTTAAAGAGGCACGTATCGATGAAATGTGGCCAGATGAAATTGATACACCTTTAGATATACCCGCCCGCACAAGATTTCAAAAGTTTAGGGGGTTGGAGTCATTTAGGTATGTAATTATTATTCATTGACATTCATTATGACTAAGACATAATGGACTCCGATAAAACGTTAGAAAAAAAGTAAAAACTAGGATTTTCTAAATCGAATTTCGATTAATCGACTTTGTCGAAAAATCGGAAAGTCTATAATAGTCGAATGTCCATTATTTGAAAATTGGAAAAATTAAAAAAATCGAATATTTAAAAATGGAAAAAGTCAACTATAGAACCCTAGTAAAACCATATATACAACCAGCGCTTTCAATGCATAGATGTCTGTTAATTTATCAATATATTTCACTGCGTTGTATATATTTTTATAATGTTCATGATACATCATGATGTTGTTAAATTCTTATAAGACAAAAAATGTCAACGGAGGAAAATTTCGAAAATATCACATAAATCGAAAGTCAACTTTTCTAAAATTGTTTAAAAACTTTTCTATTGTTTAAAATTATAAAAGTCGAAGAATCGATAATCGATATGTGATTGAAATCAAGCAAAAAGTGTCCAAAAAAAAATTTTTGGACACTTTTTCACACCATTTTTTAAGAACTTTTGTAAATTTCATAAAACATGTAATGAATATTCACAATTTTCTTACATTTTACACGTTTTTTTGACATTATGTCAACCTTGGGTGTAAAATTTTTTAACTGGTTTTGATCCTTATTAATTTTTTATGACACCCATATTCAGCGTTTTTTACGGTTTCTTATCATAACCTTTTTCCCTATTTACTTCTCGATGCCAAATCTAGCCGGAGTGTTAATCAACACATTATTTAGTATTTTAATTGATAGATTATGACATTGTCTTTTCTTTGATGTATCATTTACCGAAATTATCATTGTTGAACTAGGATTTTTTTTTTTTTTTTTTTTTTTTTTTTGACTTGAAGTTGGTTGAAGCAGTGTTCAAAAAAATTTGCTCAAAAATAATTTTGTGTTATTTTCCAATTTTTAAAATTATGAATTAACAGTTTGAATTTAATAAAAAAAGTATTACATATTTAAAATCTTCGGACTTCGCAGATTCAAAAAAGTATCCGATCTACATAATATTACTTACAGCGACTGAAATATTTACTTTTTAAAATGTAAAAAATTTTTCGTTTACACATTTTTTTAATAAATCTGTCCAAAATTTTTTTTCTGATGTTTTGCAATTTTTTAAATATTTCGTTGACTGATATCTCGAAACTAAAAGTGTAGATGTATATATATTCTCAAGACTTTACAGAATCAGAAACCTTTTAGCTTTTTTCCAATACTATATACTGTGGCTTAAATATACAATTGAAAATGTAAAAAAATTTTCGTTTACATGGTTTATTTACTTAAGAAACTTTAATAATGGGAATACTGTTTTTTTATATATATTCAAACTTTTAAATTTAAACTTGCAGAACATCACCTTGGGATCCTAAAGAAAATTTACCCAGTGATTATGCACGCATTTACCAATTTCAAAATTTCGAACGTACTAAACGACGCATCATCAATGAAGCTAAAGAAGTCGATGGTGCTGTGGTAAGTTAAACTATATTAAAAACCAAAATTGGTTTATCCTTTATTCTCTTTTCTACAATTACAGCCTGGTTGGTATATTACCATACATGTAGCTAATGTGCCGGCTACTAAATGGTCAGCTTTTAAATCAGCCCAACAAACTGATAATGTTATAGTTTATGGTCTGTTGCCACATGAACATCAAATGTCTGTTATAAATGTGGTATTGAAACGCATGCCCGATTCGGAAATACCCATCAAATCTAAAGAAAGACTTGTTATACAATGCGGCTATAGGAGATTTGTAGTGAATCCTATATTTAGTCAACATACCAATGGTGATAAACATAAGGTAAGAAAAACCTCTTTCACTCCTCAAAAGAAGATAATATATTAGTTCATTTATTTTTATAGTTTGAACGTTACTTTAGACCTCATACAACTGTTTGTGCTACTTTTTATGCACCTATACAATTTCCACCCGCGCCTGTGTTGGCCTTTAAAACAAATCCAGACTCAACTTTAGCTATGGTGGCAAGAGGTTGTTTGCTTTCCTGTAATCCTGATCGTATTATTTTGAAACGTGTTGTACTGAGTGGTCATCCAATGCGTATTAATCGTAAATCGGCTACAATTCGTTATATGTTCTTCAATAAGGAGGATGTTGATTACTTTAAGCCGGTCAAACTACGCACAAAATGTGGTCGTTTGGGTCATATTAAGGAATCTTTAGGTACTCATGGTCACATGAAGTGTTACTTTGATGGTCAATTGCGTTCATATGACACGGTCTTTATGTATCTCTTTAAACGTGTCTATCCTAAGTGGACGTATGATGATTGTTTAATAACCTGTGAAGATGATAAAGCCGTAGAAGCCATGCAGGAGTAAAATGGGTTCTTATAATTAGTAAATAATATTATAGAGTTTGTAAATGTATAAATTAAACAACATTTTTATTGTTAATAAAAATTAAAAAATAAAAAGGAAATCAAAACTTAAGCTCTAAACTTTGAAACAAACGAGTAGTGTTATTAGTCTCTTTTAGCTTTTATAATTTCCATTTGTGTAAAAATGAATTAATAATTTTCGCTACTTTTTCCGGTTCATTAAGGTGCACATGATGTGTACCTTCCACTTCATGGTACTCAAATTTCGGATTACGTTTCAAAATACTTAATACCTCGTCGTAGTACTCCTTCTTTTCGTAGTAGGGAGCTTGTAAAGCTTTTATAAACAAATGGGGACATGTGATACGTGTGGCCATTTGTACGGGCACATCTTGGGAAAATGCATAAAAGAGGGAGTTCTTCAGTCGGCTATCACGTGAGAAATAATATTTATGGGGCTCATGTTGGGAGGGCTTAATATTGCGCTGCAGTAGAAACTTACATGTTTCTACATCTACTGACTTGTCAGTGCCTGTATGCAACCTCTCTACCAGTTGATCCCATTCGTAACAAGGTGGTTCAGTTTTATCGCGTATTCGACGCTCCACTTTCAAGCCGCCCTCAATACGTTCGGCATAATTTTCGATAATTTTTTTGGCCGAACGTGTTATAGGCTTTAAGACATCTAAACCAATTAACAAATCTACTTTGTCGGGTAGCAAAGCTGTGAACACAAACGAATTAATTGAACTCATCGAATGACCCATTAATGAAATCTTGTCCCACTTAAATTCTTCCATTATACGTCTTATAAGAGTGACGTAATCCAGTGAATGGTATTGCATGCCCTCAGGTAGCCAAGAGGAGTGCCCATGTCCTGGCATATCTAAAGCAAGAAACGACATATTGGCAGGCAAATAAGGTGCCAGAGTATCAAAGGTACCAGCATTATCTTGCCAGCCATGAAGACCAACAAGCGGCCGTTCGTGTTTGGGACCATACCATTTTCCCGCTATGTGACCCCAAGGCACAGGTATTTGTATTTCTTCAAACTGCAATAGAAAAATATATTTAAAACTGTATTCTACTATAATTTGGTTCATTTCATTAATTAAACTTACATGTTTTGTGTGAAATAGCTTTGCTTTATTTTCGGCATTTGTAGATGTAAATGAACTGTTTCTTAACTGCTGACTAATACTCTTAATAATGCGCAAGAGATGCGTTTTATTGAGACTGGACATACTGATAAATCTAAAAATAATTGTAAAGAAAGGAGAATATATTATCTGAAAATTGTCTTCTTAAGTTTCTTATTAAAACTTCATAATAATTCTAAAATTTCATTGTGAAACTGATAATATTAAATATTTCAATTTAATTACAATTACTGAGAAAATGTATTACTGATAATATGTAAAAGATGTAAAATTAAACAGTAGGTCTTTCCTATAATAACATTCTGGGAATGACAATTTATTTATTATGGTAATAATTTATGCTTTGTACTTGATTTTATCGGAAACATGTAAAGCGTTTGTTAACTTATAATTTATAGGTTCCTTGGATATTTAACTAGGTATTGCAAAATTTTCCTCATATGAATGATATTTGAGTTATTATAGCATTTTTTTCAAATGAACTTATTTATTTTCTTGACAAATATTAACACTTTTAAAAATTGTTAACTATATCTCACCTCTTTAATGTGCAATTTTTTCCATATAAAATTGATATAAGAATTAGAAAATCATAATAACTTTACTTTTTTAAATTTTCATCCAAAAAAATTTTTTTAATTAATTTTATGATTCATACATGAACCAGAGGGAAAAACCTTCATAAACTAACAATAACATGTCACAAATATTCTGAATTCATTATTTTATAATCTGGTAATATTTGATGAAAAAAAAAATGGTTGATTCATATATGCATCACTTCGCACTAAAGGGTTAATCTAAACAAATGTTATGGTTTACCAAAGGCTGTCATATAACTTTGCAACAGAGTTCATAAAATTGTTTGAAATCTTAGTATGTAATTTTTTAGTAATATATTTATTTAATAGGCTTACGAAGTGAAACTATTTATTTGCTCGTAACTGTATGCGTAAATTTGATTTTATTCAAAATTAAGTGAAAGTACCAATGTATACCTACAAATAAGTGGAACACAAGATGGAATTTGATATGCTCAACACAAATCTGCTTTCAATTTATATCTATCAGGTCTTTATGGGCATGTCTAATGATTTCCCCATTAATAAAACATTTACGCGAGTGTATATTACCATAACTCGAGAGCAGCTTGCCCAATTTAGACAATTGTATTCCGGTCATTCTAACATTACTTTTTATCTGCTTCACATTTCTAAAAAAAAACTACTAAATAAGGACTGCGCACGAAAAAATGCGTGCATGCTCTTAGACTTATAACTTTTGATGTGGTGAAAAATAAATAATTCTGTTAATTGGTTTACATTTGTCATTATACTCACTAGCCATGTGCTAAGTTTCATGGTAATAACGAAACTAGTTTGTCTTAAAATGGAAATTAAACAAAAAAACACCTAACATTTTTAATGAAATCTTACGTCGGTCATATAAAACAATTGACAGAAAGGCAGTTGTGTCACAAAATACTGTTTCTTGGGTCATAATATTATAAAAAGTAGTCACTGAATGAAAACCTAGCAGTAGAAAAAAAATAGTATCTTCAAGCTGTAGGAATCGGACAAAATAGGATTTTGAGAGAAAATCCCCTCAATAAAAGTGTCACGAAATGTTAATTTATTTGATTCTTTATCAGAAAAGTTGAAAGGAAGTCTAGCCTAAAGATGTATAAGGTACAAAAAAATCCTAATAATAAACTCAAGCAAGAATTTAGAGTTAAAAAAAATAAAGAGAAAGTACTACAGACGAATTTTTTTAATAATTATGATAAGTCCGTACATGCTGACTTTTTTCAACTTCCTGGCCAGGAATTCTATATCTTGCAGATGTTAGGGGGAAGGAATATGGTGGAAAAATATCGTGTATCAAAGAAATAAAAATTCATTATAGCAACAATGGAGTGGTAACTAAGAAATTGTTAGTCTTTGTACCGAATGAGGCTAATCCATCAAATTGTCCGCAACTGAAAGATATTGGGCTCTGGTTAAAAACTAATTTAAAGGACATTAAAAGATCAGCATAAAATGAAAAGGGGTTAAAAAATAAGTCGAATTATTGGAGCAAAAAAGTGACCGAAATAAAACCTTTAATTGGAAGAATTCTGGAAAAGATCAGATATTTCCTTAAAAACCTGCATCTTTTGGTATATCATTTATATGAATCGAAAACACTATTCTGTAGGCATGGTGAAATATAGTAATGTAATGGTCATGTTATGGCCGAAATATTAGACACGGCCAAAAAAAAATTTAGACCTGATGGAAAAAAAACTGAAAGCAGACTCATGTTGAGCACATCAAAATCCATGTAATTCAATTATTCGTGTTTAAGGGACTTTTTTAAGTTACATAATTAATTTATATTCAAAGTTAAACTATATTTATAAAATGGTACAATTTAAAAGATTTATAAATGTTCCGTTCAATTATTATTATTATTATTATTTTTTTTTTTTTCTGGCGTAAATAAAGATTTCGAGCACAGTTGATTTTTAAACAATTTTGATGATTCTATATTACTTTTACTTGCGTGATGATGTTAGCTCGCTCTTAGTTTCTAAAGTGACGCTAGATATGTTTGAATATGTGCAAATCTAAAACCGAAATTTTTTTATCGACAGCAGTATTAATTATTTTTTTGATATTCAAAAAAAGTTTATTCGGCGAAGCCGGTGTTCTACATATCCAGGGAAGAAACCACTTAAACCTTAAAAAAATATTAAGGCGTAAAAATTATAATAATTTCAATTTTGATTTGTTCCCTTATCGTACAATTACTGTTTAAGTTTAAGATTTGTTGGTAGCTCTTTTTGCTAACAATCAAATATACTATTTTTAACATTGCTAGAATTTATTCTTGCTTCCTTTTTTGCAACTTTGTTGGAAGTATTTTGACATTTATACTAACGGTGACTTAAATATTGTTTGCCACCAAACTAATCGCTTTTAACTTCACTTCTAATATTATCTTCGACTTAAGCACTACGTGCACCACAATACATTTATAAATTAGCTTATTCCTTCTACGAGGTAACATTTATTTGAAATAAACAGAGATCTACGTCTCAATTAAAATTGAATTTGGTTTGTTTTACTTCATGTCGACATATTTTGGATTGTGCCTAAACAATTACGTTATTATATTCTTTCACTACTTATCCCGCAGAAAAGTAACTACATAAATATATTCTCTGCATTATTAACAATTAAAATATTAATGAAATTAAAAAATGAATTCGGCTGTGCCGAATGCGTTTTGCCCAATATCTCAATTATTATAAACTGATTTTATTTCATTTTTTTAGCAAAAAAATTCAGAAAAAAATATCCGAGCCTTCTTTGCAAAAACGAAGTCCCTAGTATATATAGACTGAAAAACCGGTCCTAAAAACCGGGTTTTTAAGCATATCTTCGCAATGTATGAACCGACCTTGCTGAATTTCAATAGCAAAATTTAAATAATTTTGGTAATGATTCTGTAGTACTTTTACTTGCGATTAAAGTGATGTAAAAATTTTTGTCCGCTATTAGTTTACGAGTTATAGGCTTCTAAAGTGTAGTTAGTTTATTTTGAATATCTGTTTTAATACAAGTACAATACAGTACTTTCAAATAGCATTTTAATGGTATGCAACATGACTATATTCATTAACTTCTTGAGAAGAAAAATCAATTTTTTTAATCGACATAGCGGTATATCAAAAAAAGTTTATTCAGCGAAGCAGTTGTTTGACATACCAAGAGGAGAAAGCCCTTAAGCCCAGCCGTAAGCCGGCTGGCTACACAAAAAAACTCTTATTAAGGCTGAAAAAATAAAATAATTTCAAGTGTGCTGATAATCTTGATTCGTTCCAAAATAAACATTGTTATTTAATATGTGAACAAACATAGTTATAAATATTCTAGCATTTTTGTTTTTTTTTTTAGCCATGTGAGTCTTTTTTGCTTTGCAAAGCAGTCCATTCATATCACTGCGTTATCAGTAAATAATAAAAAAAAGTGATTTTGCAAATCAGCAGACACCAACGATGTGTTTGTTACACTTGTTTTATTAATAGTAGCACTAATAAAATTAATTTCCATACTTACACTTTTGTTAACAACTCCTTAAATTAATTATTTTTTGGCTTAAATATCAGTCAATATCAATGAAAGCACTAAACAACACTTTTTCACATAAAAACAATTTGCACACAATTTTGGATCGAGTATTCAGTAGTAGACAAAGTAAATATAGCACAATTATGAAATTAATATTTGACGTCACCAATGTTTGCCCTACCGTCGTATTAAGGAACTATTATATATTATAGCGAAACTACCTTGGCAATGACTCGTTATTTTTATTATTTATAAAAAATCTTTGCTGGACTTTGTACTTTGTTTATACATTTATGAAATTTTTTAACTTTACTTCACTTAAAACATTTTACTTTGGTTAAGAAATCGAACTATTCACCACCAATTCAGAAGAACTTTTATTAAATTATGAGAAATAAATGTGAAATTAAAAAAACAAAAACAAATCAGCTGCAGAGACCTGCGCCGAACGATTTTAACGGCGACGGCGGCTTTCCTAAAAAATTTCTGCGGCGGCTCCAAATCGGCTGTTAGCCGGCTGAAAAGTAATCATAATAATTCCATGGTACAATAATAGCAGGTAACAGTATCGCTACAACAAATACAACAAGGCAACAACAAGTCATTTTTGTTTTGTAGTTTGTTTCCTTAACGCTACATCCAGACTAGCCTTTTTCTTTTTCGCACAAGAACAAAACGTCGGCAGAGCAACACACACAATTTTGCTCTTTTTGTTTTCAGTGGGCAGAACATTTGTCGAGCAAATCATAACTTTTCGTTTGCCGTCAGTGTCGATTCGATACTTTTACATGCAGCGCCTCTTCTTCCGCATACAAAATGACGTTTGATGGCAGACATGGTTCCTCGAACAATTGTGCGAACAACGGTGTGCGAACAAGAACAAAACATGGGTCCACACTATCCAAATGCATGTGCGCACAACATTTTGTTCAATGTACGAACAAGAAAAAGGCTCGTGTGGACCGCAAATTATGTCAAAAAGAAGAAACAAAAAGTAATGTTTTTCAACGTTTTTTTCCAAAATTATTATTTTTTCCTTATATATATTATTTAAACATTTATATTAAATCCTTGAATAACTGAATTATATCAATAAAAAATTTTACTCAATTAACTGGGAAAATTGATTATCCAAAATGCTTCTGGTCCCGACCATTACGAATAATCGAGGTCTCGCTGTATTTAATATAAACAAACTGTAAATGTAAACAAAACATAAATATAAACAAGGAAACATAAATATAAATAAACAAAGCGTAAATGTAAACAAATATTGACAGGAATATTACAAAATTGAAAGCAGCAAAAAATTATCAGCTGTTTTTATACCGTTACCTGGTATTATTGTACCATAAAAAATTCTTTATTTCCTAGTTTTCGCATCGTCTTAACGCTACATCCACACTAGCCTTTTTCTTGTTTGCACAATAACAAAACGTCGGCAGAGCAACACACAAAATTTTGTTCATTTTGTTTTCAGTGGGCAGAACATTTGTCGAACAAATCATAATTTTTTTTTTGCCGTCAGTGTCGCTTCGATACTTTTACATGCAGCGCCTCTTCTTCCGCATACAAAATGACGTTTGATGGCAGACATGGTTGATCGAACAATTGTGCGAACAAGAACAAAACATGAACAACTTGGTTCCACACTATCCAAAAGCATGTACGCACAACATTTTGTTCAATGTGCGAGCATTAAAAAGGCTCGTGTGGACCGCAAATAAGCTTGAATTAGTTGGTTGTTTATGTGACGTTTCCTCCCGCGAAGGAAACAGCTGATCCAAAGACACTATATTTTTAAAGATGTTGCACTGTCATACATTGTACTATCGGCGCTAAAATCCATAATGGATTTACGGCAAATCCAGTGAGAGCAAAGAGAGTCTTTACTGAGAGAGTTAAAAAGCAATATAAAAAACATATACAAAAAACTATGTATGAGTTTGTACGTGTGTATACTGCCCATAAATAAAAACAAGAAGCACAGAATTCAACGCAATGCATGAGTTTGTACATGTGTCTACTGCCTATTACGTACCGTCTATACTAGCCTTTTTCTTGTTCGCACAAGAACAAAACGTCGGCAGAGCAACACACAAAATTTTTTTCCTTTTGTTTTAAATGGGCAGAACATTTGTCGAACAAATCATAATTTTTTGTTTGCCGTCAGTGTCTTTCGATACTTTTACATGCAGCGCCTCTTCTTCCGCATACAAAATGACGTTTGATGGCAGACATGGTTGCTCGAACAATTATGCGAACAACGGTGTGCGAACAAGAACAAAACATGAACAACTTGGGTCCACACTATCCAAATGCATGTGCGCACAACATTTTGTTCAATGTGCGAGCATGAAAAAGGCTCGTGTGGACCGCAAATAAAGAAATACAAGAAACTAAAGAAACAATAATTTTGCTGTTTATTTACTAATGGATCAAATACGATCTCGTATGTTAGTGTATGGCATGGCATTTTTCTGTTGTTTTAAAAGTATAAATACTTTAATAGACACCGAACTAATTGTCCCTTTTTTACGTCATATAAATTTATGTAAATATATTTTCGGAGTAGAAATTTAATATTTTAAAATTTAATTTGATTGTACTTTTGTTATTTTTGTATTTGAGGATGTTTGTTTAAAATTTTGTTTTATTGTGAAAATAAAGGTGGAATTCTATTTAAAAAATATTATTGGCAAAAAAATATTTAATTTGTAAGAACCATATACAAATTTTTAGTGAGAAATTGAATTATTATTGCCTTTTCTGTAATATTTTTAATGAAAAATCGAAAAATGATTTATTCAAATTTAATGAAAAATTAAACTTTTATTAAAAAAATATAATTTTTAATGGAAAATAAAATTAAAATGGTGTAATTGATGAAAATTAATTGAATTCATTTTTAATTGTTAATATACATATGTGATTGTTTTAAGGAATAATTTTACGTTTATTGAAGTAAAGGGTGATTTTGTGAAGACAAATTAAATTTTAAATTCTTTATGAAAAAAAAAAAAACATGTGGAATTCGTTAAAAAATATTTCTTTAATTTTTTTCATTTTTATTTAAGAATATACAGTTAGGGACAAAACTATTTGTACACCTCATATATTTCGTATACCTTCAATAGTTTATAAAGAATTTAAAATTGTCGTATGCAGTATTATTTTTAATATATTTTTATTTAATTAAGTTATAAAAACAAAATTAATATCCAACACATTATTTAAAAAAATACAAAATAATGAAAATTCATTGGGACAAAAGTATTTGTACATATAATCTACACCTACTTATAATACTTATATTGGAAAAATTTAATATTTTGTGGGTCCTCCTTTTGCATCTATCACGGCCTGTAATCTTCTGGGCATCGATCGGACCAAATTTCTCTTTTCATCTGGAGATATTTCCTTCCAGGCTTCCTCCAAAGCAATTTTAAGTTCATCCCTGCTTCGGACGTGCTTTGTAGCGACTTTACGTTTCAAAATATCCCAACAGTGCTCGATGGGGTTTAAGTCAGGTGATTGGGGAGGAGAATTAAGTTGTCTTGGTGCATGGTAAAGCAACCACTCCTTCATTGAACGCGCTGTATGTTTTGGGTCATTGTCCTGTTGGAATATCCAACTTTAGCCAAGACCCAAACCATCTACGGAATCCTTCAAATTGTCTTCCAATATACGTTTATATTGATGCTGGTCCATTACACCATCTATAAATACCATTCGCCCTACCCCACTGGCTGCTATTGCCCCCCATACCATAACACTTCCCCCACCATGTTTCACTGTTGGGGTCAAATTGTTAACATCTAACGCTGTATTTTTTTTTGCGCCACACTTTTCCCCTGCTATCATTTCCGAAAAGATTGACTTTGGTTTCATCAGTAAACAAAACCCTATTCCAAAATTCTTATCAATGTATCGTTTGGCAAACTCTAAACGCAAATGCTGTTTTTTTTTTTTACTAATCAGCGGTTTCTTGCGAGGAATTCTACTTGCATATCCCGCAGAATGTAAGATCCTCCCTACTGTTTTTGGATGAACAATTGTTCCGGTAGTATTTGCGATTTGTTCCGCTAATTTTGCCCGAGTTACTCTTGGATTTCTTGCCACTTCTGTTATCACCAAGTTCGCTTCCCGTCTGGAAACCTTTTTTGGCCGTCCAGTTCTTGGCACATTTTCAACAGATCCGCTGTTTTTATACTTGTTTACAATGTATTGTACTGTGGAATGTTGCAAATTTACTAAATTACTTATATTCCGGAGAGATTTTCCTTTTTTATGTTCATCAATAATTAAATTTTTAATATCCAAACTCAACTCTTTTCGCTTTCCCATTTTTGATGTGCTTATTATTCAAAACGTTAAAACCAACTTCTTATTTTGTAAAATAAAACTCGATTAACGAAGAAAATATAACGGTATTTAAAAAAAATCATCATATAAGAGTCCAACGTACAAATAATTGTACAAAGTACTGATGTACAAATACTTTTGTCCCAAAGATTTTTACTTAAATTGTACTTTTTTTTAACAATGTGTTATATATTAATTTATTTTTTATCAAATAAATCAATAAAAATGAACCTGAATTAAAACTACATATAATCATTTTTTATTCTTTATAAATTATTGAAGATATACGAAATGCATGGGGTGTACAAATAGTTTTGTCCCTAACACTGGGGCTACACATGATTTTTTTATATCATAATATGTAACAGAGAGTGTCAAATCCGCTCTCTGAGAGAATTATCTCACGTGTAGACTAAAATATTAGTATTATAAGAAATATTATGAGACTGTTGTGATAAGATTTTTCTACACAACTATCTTATAATATTTACTCTCAATAAAATACACATATACGAAAGTTTGTTTGTGTGTGTGTGTGAATGTGTATTTTTAAAAGTACTTAAAAACAATGTTTTTTGTAAAATTATTTTATTTTAATGGTTATTCTACATTCAGAAACATATTTTCATTAAAATTGTGCTAAAAAATTTCGAATTTCTTAAATAAAAAGTACATGTTTACTCTGTGACTGAATGAAAATAATGAAATATTATGAGATTTATTAGAATACATTTACCCCTTGTTTAAGATTTAACATAATATAAACATAATGTTTACTCTCTTCTGCCAGCGTTATCTTACATATTATATCAACGTGGAGACAGTATGTAACTGTATATAATTTCTATCTGTGATTTTTTAATGAAAAATCGAAAATCGATTTAGAGATCGAAATAGAGATCTGCATAAATGTATTTGTATATGTAGAGTACACATGTACTGGCAAAGCATGTACACTTAAGGCTCAACTACATAGAATACTTTCGCTTCAACTGCGACTGACAGCTACGCAACACATAAATGATATTAACCCAGTCGTTGCATTATTTTGTTATTAAAATTTGATATAATAAAATGTAAAAATTTAATTATATTCTCAGTTGAATTAATGAATTTCAAATTAAAATTTCCAACTCAACGAAAATATATTAAAATAAGAATAAAACAACCGACAAAATGTATATACGTACTTCGGTACTTCAAAGTTGAACATTTTTCATCTTTGAAGTACTTCACGCATAAGTTTGGCGTATTGATTTGGCTTCGTTCCATATAAATGCATGTATTTAACTTAGCTGTCAGTCGCAGTTGAAGCGAAAGTATTCTATGTAGTTGAGCCTTTACTCGAAGCGTCGCAAAGAAAAGATGTACACATATTTGTGAACAACAAAACTTTCGAATAACTATTTGTTGTTATTTGACTGTGTTCGCTAATAATTTGCGGTCCACACGAGCCTTTTTCTTGTTCGAACATCGAACAAAATTTTGTGCGCACATGCATTTGGATAGTGTGGACCCATGTTGTTCATGTTTTGTTCCTGTTCGCACACCGTTGTTCGCACAATTGTTCGAGCAACCATGTCTGACATCAAACGGCACTTTGTATGTGGAAGAAGAGGCGCTGCATGTAAAAGTATCGAAGCGACACTGACGGCAAACGAAAAATTATGATTTGTTCGACAAATGTTCTGCCCACTAAAAACAAAGTGAAAAAAATTGTGTGTGTTGCTCTGCCGATGTTTTGTTCTTGTGCGAACAAGAGAAAGACTAGTCTGGATGTAGCGTAACGAACACTGCCGACATGTTCAATTTTATTCGAACATACCATGGCACAACCATTTTAAATAAGGTAACCTTATAAGATCAGCTGATTATTTTTTGCTCGTTGTTTCAAAGCAGACTATCTTGTCAAAATTTGTTTACATTTGTTTGTTTCCAAGAAAAGTAAATAATTTTATAATACAATTCCTGTGTTATAATACTAAAAAATATTTGTGTTGTTATTAATAAACTATTTTTTGTTACATTTCGTGTGTTTTGTGTTATAAAAAGCAAAAAGAAATAAAATATAATATACAAGTTTTATACAAACACATTAATATTTTATAAAATTGTGCATTTGAGAGCTTTAATAATTCGAAGTAACTTGGATTGTTTAATGATAAAAATTACGTTACAAATATAAACTGCCACTAAAAAGACGAATATAAGTTGTAAAATACACAAGTTTTTTTTTACTTTTCTCAAATATATTTAAATTTTTAACGAAAAATATAATAAAGCAAGAAGCGCAATAAAATGTTTACAAACAAAAATCAGTTGTTTTTGACGTTGTGTTACACTGACAGAGTTACGTTGTTGTAGTTGTTGCCGTTTTGAATATACCTTATAATACTTGTGCCATGGAACATACCAACATAGATCATGTCGAGTATGATGCGAAAGTAAAACTGAACGTAGTACTACATGTACAATGTTCAGTTGGTAGGAAAAAAAGTGTTTGTAGTATCATTTGTAATATTGGCATTTGGTTTTCAACGAAAAATTTATAATCCTGCAGTACTTAAGTTATAATTTTTTTTTAATAAAAAATGATTAGTTTAAAACATATTTTTTTATTTTTTATGATTAATAAACAACACTATAATAAAATAGAAAATATATGGGAGTTATATGCATAAATTTTAAATAAAAACGGAATAGGCATGCAAAAAATGCAACAATACTTTTAAATTAAATTAAAAAATATATTTAAACTTTAATTTTATAAATAAAATAAAAAAAAAATAATAAATAAATTCTGATTTTATACCTATAATTTATATATTTTGGTTCTATTTTTATTTCTGCTTTCTAAATTCAAAAATCCTTGTTATTCCATTTTTTTCTATTGCATATCTAAATTTAAAAAAATATAATATTATATTATATAACTTATTTGTTATAAAAAACATAAACAAAACAGTGCAAAGAAACCATAACATAAATTTTATTATAATAAAATAGATCAGTTTATTTATTACTTCCCGTAAAATTATATTTCAGCTTTGCCCTTTAATATGAAAATACTCGTGGTACAATATGAAGTGAACAATATACTTGTAGTACTTTTTGTTTGTTCATTACATTTGTTTGTGATCACTTTTTTCGGAACATGTTTTTCTGTTGCTACTTACTCGTAGTTATTCGACAAACAACGGCATAGTATAATTATAAAGTATACTCGTAAGAACAGCTGTTTTACAATTTTTTCATTGGCAAACCTCGCGGTACTGTCAAATTGTTTTTGTATTCATATGTAAAATTTTTTTCGAGTTTTTTTTTTACTCTTGCTCTCCTTCATTCTCTCATTCCTCCGTTCAAAGCATTTTGACATTGTGAGCAGTAGTTTTACACTAACAAAATACAAGCAACCCAGCAGGCCATGTCTTGTAGAAAATATCGACGATGTCTTGATGATTTGACACAGTCTTCGATGACACATGTACGACAGCTCCGAACAAACATTGGTGACATTTTCGAACAAAGGGCACTTAAGTCATCAACGATAACCTGAGCGACCTGTCATGCATATTAAACCATTTTAAAAGAAAAATAAATGAAAAAAAAAGTTGGGTTTCGCCAAGATTTGAACCCAGGCCACCAATTTCTCTCTTCCTTATTGAATAGTCAAGCGCTTAACACTTCAGCTACAACATTTTCTAATTTTTAATGGTTTTATAAATGCTTTTATTTATCTGATAGTTATTGATGACATTGTCATGCAGTATGTCGTGTGTTTGGTTTAACTCACGACATTCTCGCTGGACATTTTACTCATGTTGTCACCGAACTAGATATGTACGACAATTCAGTATATTTTGTTATTGAAGTCGCCGAAAATGGGGTAAGATGACAATATAGGTTACTTTTAATCAAACTTGTCCTCTATATGCATTTTTTTGACGACAAATTTCGGCGACATCATCGATGAAAGTGTCGTTAATGGACATGTGGCCTGCTGGGAATTTTTGTTTTTGTAGATGTGTGAGTACTTTCCCAGCAGGCCATGTCTTATAGAAAATATCGACGATGTCTTGATGATTTGACACAGTCTTCGATGACACATGTACGACAGCTCCGAACAAACATTGGTGACATTTTCGAACAAAGGGCACTTAAGTCATCAACGATAACCTGAGCGACAGTGTCATGTATATTTTCGTCAACCATTTTAAAAAAATAAATGAAAAAAGTAGGGTTCCGCCGAGATTTGAACCTAGGCCACCAATTTCTCTCTTCCTTATCGAATAGTCAAGCGCATTTACCACTTCAGCTACAACATTCTCTACTTTTTAATGGTTTTATAATTGCTTTTACTTATATTATAGGTATACACGACATGCTGCATGACAATGTCATGTAGCATGTCGTGTATTTGGTCTAACTCACGACATTCTCGCTGTACATTTTACTCATTTTGTCACCGAACTAAATATGTACGACAATTTTCTTTATTTTGTTATTGAAGTCGCCGAAAATGGGGTATGATGACAATATAGGTGACTTTTAATCAAACTTGTCCTCTACATGCATTTTCTTGACGACAAATTTAGACGACATCATCGATGAAATTGTCGTTAATGGACATGTGGCCTGCTGGGATAGTATAATAACCTTATTGGGAGCAACATGAAAGCGTACCTAAAATTATGAATGGGGATATCAATTAGATGATACTTGCCAAATTTCAACTTCTTACGATGATTGGAACTGGATGCTACACGGCCATTTACGTCGATAATCCTGTTCTAATCTTCTTAACCCTTGGTCTCCACGCAGACATTTTTGTGTCCGCAATTGTCAAATTCTATCTCTCTCTTCAAAATGTTACGTGTGAACCAATAAGAAATCTATTGCGCAATCTATTTCGCAATAAATGTTTAAACACAAAGCTGAGCAATAATGTTTAACATAAGCTGTGAAATTTATTGTTATTTTTTAAAATTTTGATTATTTCAACAAAACAAAGATGAAAAATGCATTAATTTTGTTTTAAAAGGACAAATAAAAACCGAGAAGAAAATAACATTTTCCTTAAAAAAGACAAATTAAAATGTTTATTTCTCATGTACGTTTTCTCCACCCCTTAACATAAAGTTGGAAATAAAAGCTTTTTCCTGTTATTCTGCCGACGCTATATCTTGTGTTAGGAAATAAAAACGTCCGCGTGGAGACGTAGAGTAAGAAGTTGAAATTTGGCAAGTGTGATCTACATAAGTGACATCCCCTCATAATTTTCATAATTTTTGGTACGTTTAAGAATTCTATACGCTTTGGATATCTTCATACAATAAATATACATATGTATATACATTACAGTGCCTTGATTTGTGTGGGGATAAAAAAAATTGAAAATGTTTCGGTTCAATTATTTAATTTACGTGAGCTGGACCATTTTTAAAATACCTCCAAAAATATGGTTTTCGATCGACAGTATACATAGTTTCTAACTTTTTGTCAAAAAAAATTACAACTTATTATAGAAAAACGATGTCTACTACATATTGAACAAAAAATATTTTTAAATTTGTTTTCATTCTCGCGAAATTAAAATGTTAGTAACATTTTCAATGATTTTATTTTAAATAGTAATTTATTAAAGTTTGAATATATTTAAGCGCATCATTGGAAAGCTCTTATTAAATACTATTGATATGTGCATTCATTTAACCCTTTAGTTGCACAAATAATATTTTGGGATTTCCGGTCCATAATTAGTTAAGTTAATTTTTATACCAAATAAATAGTTAGTTAAGGACATACATGTCCCCAAAAGCATAAATTTATCAAAAAAGCGAATTGGTGTAAAATGGCGGTTAAATTTTAAAAACTCCTTTTTATTCGATTATTGTCGCGGCTTTAAATTAACTTACTATGCTTTTCATAAATTTATCAATGTTTAAGTGAAATAATTGTTTCCATGTGACTTATTTGCAAAAATTTTAAATTTAAGCTTTTGGGAACTAAATGCATAAAATTAACCCTTTGGCTCATAATGGGTTAATTACATGTTATCTTCAATAGTAACAGGATATACCATTTCTATGGTATCATTATATAATTATATAAAATTACTTGTTTAAAAAAAGAAAATATGATAAACGAGAGAAGAAGATATAGTCGGTCAAGCCCAACTATATGATACCACATAATTTTGTTTTTACTTATACAGCGACCGAAGTAAATATAAGTTCACCAACAAAATTATGCAGAAATCGATTGTTGAATTTTTGCTTTTATTTATTTATTTATTTTTTTTTTTTTTGTTTTATATTTTTAATATTTACTCTACAAAAAAAAAACTTAAAAATAATTTTGTTAAAATATTTTAAAGCAAAAAATTTTCAAGAATAATAAAAATGAGGTGCGAAATAAAGATAAGTTCACTAAACAAAAGCTTACGAAAATATTAATTATCATTATTTTTCTTAAGAATTTGTATTTTTTTTACATTTTATCATGTCAAAAAGGTTGAATTGAATTGAGTTTACCAAGTTTTCCAAAGATTTTAAAAGAATTTTGAACCATACCGTTACTACTGCATATTTATTGTTTTTACGGCTACATACCGTTCACTATTGGTATACAATTTGCACGCAAAGATTTCCAGTAAGTTTTCCATAAAATTTAGGAGACGTCTACGGGCAGAGAATCACAAAATGTTAATGATTTTAGAGAAACTGACTCCCTAAATTGCCAGGAGTTGTGAATGACTGCATTGTTCTGCCAATAAAATTAGGTTAAAACCCATTAAATTTCAGCTGTTTTCAAATAACGCATTTTCACATTATTTTTGGAATGCATTCCAATTCAAATCTATGCCAGTGTAAGCTTTTCTTTGAAAAGAAAGTTCAGCCAATATCATGAATGCACCTCCCCAAAAATTTCAGCTCATATTGACTACTTTTCTTAACGTAAACAATTCTGGATTTCATGGGTACATGCAAATTATACTTCGTTTCGTCACAAAAACTATTTCTTTCTTTATTTTGCCGTAATTCTTGTGATTTTTTTCGGCCAACTCAAAGGCCTATTTTTGTGATCTTATGTTAAAGCGGTATGCCATTAGTTTTGTAAAAGTAAGGTGTTCTGAGCTTTAAAAAACCTGTTAAACTCTTCTAACCATTACTGGAAAACAAAACTAACTCCTCATTTAAGACCCACACTCTAGTGTCGTACATATTTAGTTCGGTGACAACATGAGTAAAATGTACAGCGAGAATGTCGTGAGTTAAGCCCAAATTACAATTACGCGTAGTCAGCAACAGTATCAGCAAAAATTATCAGCTGTTCACTGTCAGTACAACATGATGCTGCTGTTATAATTAAAATTCAGCGTAGGCAGCCACAATTTACAACCACTATCTAGCTTTGTTCTACTTGTGTATTTTAGCCTCTCATTTATTTGCTCACTCTCTTTGTCTCGCTCTCAATCTGAATGCAGCGCAGTGAATTTAGAAACAGGGCTAAATGAAACAGCACTGCAAACTGCTGCTGACTAAATGTAATCAACACCATAACAAACAGTGCATTCTAAATGATCAGCAGATTATGTCAGCTCACACTGCTGCTGACTACGCTCTATTGTAATTTGGGCTTTAGATCAAATACACGACATGCTGTATGACATTGTCAGCAGAATGTCGTGTATACCTATAAGATAAATAAAAGCATTAATAAAACCATTAAAAAGTAGAGAATGTTGTAGCTGAAATAGTAAGTGCGCTTGACTATTCGATAAGAAAGATAGAAATTGGTGGCCTGGGTTCAAATCTCGGCGGAACCCTACTTTTTTTCATTTATTTTTTTTTAAATGGTTGACGAAAATATACATGACACTGTCGCTCAGGTTATCGTTGATGACTTAAGTGCCCTTTGTTCGAAAATGTCACCAATGTTTGTTCGGAGCTGTAGTACATGTGTCATCGATGACTGTGACAAATCATCAAGACATCGTCGATATTTTCTACAAGACATGGCCTGCTGGGTAGCAAATAAAAACACACAGACATATACATATATGTTTGTACATGTATAAAGATCTTTAATTCAAATTGAAAGAAACAAATAATATTTGTTTCTTTTATTTTGAAATAAAAAGTGCCAACAGAAATTTTAGTTGTTTATTTACTAATGGAAAGGATATGAACGTTCCCAGCAGGCCACATGTCCATTAACGACACTTTCATCGATGATATCGCCGAAATTTGTCGTCAAAAAAATGCATATAGAGGACAAGTTTGATTAAAAGTAACCTATATTGTCATCTTACCCCATTTTCGGCGACTTCAATAACAAAATATACTGAATTGTCGTACATATCTAGTTCGGTGACAACATGAGTAAAATGTCCAGCGAGAATGTCGTGAGTTAAACCAAACACACGACATACTGCATGACAATGTCATCAATAACTATCAGATAAATAGAAGCATTTATAAAACCATTAAAAATTAGAAAATGTTGTAGCTGAAGTGTTAAGTGCGCTTGACTATTCAATAAGGAAGAGAGAAATTGGTGGCCTGGGTTCAAATCTTGGCGAAACCCAACTTTTTTTTTCATTTATTTTTCTTTTAAAATGGTTGACGAAAATATGCATGACAGGTCGCTCAGGTTATCGTTGATGACTTAAGTGCCCTTTGTTCGAAAATGTCACCAATGTTTGTTCGGAGCTGTCGTACATGTGTCATCGAAGACTGTGTCAAATCATCAAGACATCGTCGATATTTTCTACAAGACATGGCCTGCTGGGTTAATATTACGGTAGGGCATAGCATACATGTTTTGTTGTTTTACAAGTAGAAATACTTTGATCTGCACCAACGTGCTTATACCTTTCTTAGCGACGTGACAATTTTTTGTATGATTTCGAAGTTGTCAATTTATATTTTATAGTTATATTTTTGATAAACTAATAGTTGTTATATTTTACTTTTATATATTATATTTTTATATATTTCATAAAATGTGCATATAATTTGTTTTAGGTATTTTTTATTATTATGTATTTAAAAAAAATTTTTAATTTTAGAAATTATTATTTAAAAAAATATTTAAGATTTTTAATTTTAAAAAGTACATATTTTTTCAATTTTTTGGATTTTTTAGAAAGAAAAATAAAAATAAAGTAAATAATAAATAAAAGTTTTTCATTTTTTTCTGAAAAAAAAATTATTTTGTAATTTTTTCCAAGTTTTTGAGTTGTATTTTATTTGAAACAAGAAATTGTTATTAAAATATATATTTTTTATAGAAATAAATAATATTAATATTTTAAATTTTAAAACTTATTTTTAAATTATATATAATTTATTTAGTAAAAATGTTGTTTTGAATAAAAAAAAGTATTTCATTTTTTTCATTTATTTCATTTCATTTATTTTGAAAAATAAAGGAGTTTTTTGATTTCCTTTTTTTTTTATATACAAAAAGAAATAAATATTCATACAGCAATGTTTCAATTTATAGACTTAAATTTTTTTATAAACAAAAATACTGAATTTTTTTAAGTTATTTTTTGGCAAGAAATAAAAGTCATTTTTTATTTATTCATTTATTTATTTTTGCCATAACAATTACTTTTATATAGTAGGTATGTATATACAAATTAAATACTTTTTACAAAAGATCTTTTTTCAATATAATTCCACCTTCTTTACAGAATAAAACAAAATTATTAAAGAAAAATCTAATTTTTTTGGTGACAAATAAAAAAAAATAAAAATATTTTTTTATATTTTTTTCAAGTGGATATAATTTTATATTTTTGTTTTTATTTATTTAATTAATATACTTAACTTTAACATCTGTTACTTTGAATACATAAGTAACAAAACTACACAAATTAAATTTTAAAATATAAATTTGATATTCTGAAAGTATATAAGCTCATTTGGAAAGTTTCTTCGTTAATTCAAGACTTGTAAGTGGAAATACACGTTACTAGTTTAGAATTTGAATAGTAATAACCAGGGATCGCAACGATGACCATAGTAATCATAAAAATTACGATTTAATGTTTATTTTTTTTACTCTTTGATTAAAAAAAATAACGACATATAAATAATCAATTATTTTGGATTTTAATTTCTTATTAAAAAATATCAAATAATACTAAATTTAATTCAGCACGAACGATTATTTCAAATTTGTATTTTATAATAAAAAATGAAAATTAATTGTATCAAATTATTATTTCTTAATTAAAAAAATATAGTTGTTTAATTAAGAGGTAAAATATCACATTAATATTTTTCACAACATTCTTGCTTAAATGCTCGCGAGACTGACTTTTTTGTGTGTTTTTTTTTATTAATTTCAAGAGAATAACAAAAGAGAAAAAAACACGCAAACTTCTTTTCCTTTTGTCTTCCCTTCCGCATCATGAAATACTTTTAAAATATATTTCAGTTTTCATTGACATGCGCTTTCTATATGTTGTATATTCTTTGGTTAAATATTAACATAATACTAACATTTGTATGGGATTATGCACTTTAGTGCATAAATTAAATTACATACACAGACACTTTCTAATTAACAAAATAAAAATTTCAAACAAATAAAATTTATGAACAAATATAAATTTCATTCATAATTTTTAATTTTTGGTTTTTAAACTGTTTGACAATATTTACAAATTCTTTTTTCAACAATTTTCTATGTACTAAAAATACTAAAAATTTCTTCCCTGTATGGAAATTTAGTATGTTTTTATTGTGTTAAATAATTAAACAACTCGAATCGAAATGTTTTCTGGCTTTGAAATATATGAAAAAACAAGTAAATTTCTTTGTGTTTTTTAAGAAAACGACTAGTTTTTAAAAAAACCTTTATATGTGAACATAGTATAAATTACATTGCTTAGCTGGCATAATTCATATATTATACAGAAAAGGATTGAAATCAATATCTTTTATAGAACCGAAACTATGCCACTTTAAAGTTGTATAAGTCACGGAAAATTCAATTTTTTGTGTATTTTTGCACAAACGCACATTCGAACATTAGCTAGGGAAACAAATTATCTATGTTGTTATGACTTTTTCACATCCACAATAATACAATGTTTTTGGAATTTTCCGTGACTTAATAAACTTTGTATACTTTGATTCTAACCTTGAATAATATTCATGTTTTTTATTTAAAAAAAATAGAAAGCAAAAAATGTTTGTGATTTCTATTTGAAAACTATATACATATGTATTTCAAATAGAAAAATCCATAGTAACCCAGTCGGAAATAGAAGGGCTAAAGATACATTCTAAAATGTCTTATTTAGGATCTACAATGCCTGCCACTCGCATTGCAACACTATTTCTTTTTTACACAGCGTGTCATTGGAGACAAGGCCTTCTCTTCTCCCTTCCAAAAAGAAGCGAAAAGGCAAGGACTCTTAAATAAATAAATATGCTCTCTTATATTTTCAATGCTATTAAAAAGTATGAAATATATTAAAAAAAGACATGCGGACTACCTTCTTTATCGACACTTAAAACAAAACTAAATGAGTTTAAACTTTGAAAGTCTCGGAGTTACAATTTTTTCTGTTTGTAATGAAAAAGTTAGTAGGTGAGTGACACCTTCTATTTCGCATGTAATGAAATGTAAACAAGAATTAGTACCGGATTTATTTTTAAAGGAAGTCGAAGCATTCTTTAAGGAATTTTTACAGAAGGCAAAAATGAATGTGTGAAAGTTTGTTCAGAGGCATTCAGAAAGGCCTGTTGGGAGGAAGCACTTACATATTTTCCTGCTGGGAATATTATAAAATCAAGTGTGTGTTTATTTGTGAGGCAATCACGCCTAAAAGAAGCATTGCGATATAGATACAAACAAATTTGTATCTATTGAAACAAATTTATGTTGAATAAAAATATTTAATATATTTTCTATGAATAAAAAATTCAAATGTTTTGAAACAGATTTTATTTTATTTTTAAAATAGAAAATAAAATAAAGAGCAATTGCATTCAAGCTAAAAAAATAAAATATATTTTCAATTAGTTGAAGAGTTTGGAATTTGGTTTAAATTTTATAAATCCATATTCGAATGCTTCTGTGGAAATTTTGTTTTATCTGACTTGTTAACAAATGGAATAATTTTTAAATAATTTTAATTCAAATTAATTTCAAGTAACTGAAAATCATATTATAAAGAGTATAAAATGATTTGAAACTATTTTATTTCTAAAAATATAAATAAAATAGAAAAATAATGTATTTTTAACAAAAATTTTGAATGAAAATATTCACAATGATTTTGGGGAATTTGGTAAATATTTTGGGTTATTGTCTACAGAAACTAAAAGACCCAACAAATTTTTGGGTTTTAGCAAAAAAGCTATCTGTTAATTTTTTTTTTTTAATTTTATAAACTTAAATTATTTATTACTTTTGACTTGGGAATATTCAACAAATGCCAATGTTCCAAAAATTTAAAAAAAAATTCTCCTATAATTATATATAAACATAAATTGTGTTTTGTAATCACAGCAGTGAATTTTGAAAATTACTTTAATAATTTATGAGCTGAATGCCCCGGCGTTGCATGGATTCTAAAAGGTTAATAAAAAAAATGTATAAAACATAATATAACAGCTTTGCCCCTTTATTTTTAAATATCAATGTTTCTCATAATGCTTCTTTTCAAAAAATTAGTTAAAGTTTGAAGTGCAAAAAAACTGCAATATTTTCGCTTTTTTCATCAATTTAATTTTAATTTATATCCTATAATTCCTTCCAGCCTAAATTTCATCTATACTTAAAATTTCGTTAAAATTTAAACACCCACTTGATTTTATAATATTAATATGGATTAACATTTCTAATTGTTTTCCTTTTGCACTGAATTTAAAAAATAACCGCATTTTAATATTCAAATGTAACAGAAAAATTGGCCTTTGGCAACTCTGTATTAATTTAATTCATTTGTTTGGTAAAAGAAACAACGTGGTGAATAAAATCAAACAGCTGATTCCAATTGAATAAAAACAAAGCCATTTTTAACTGAACTCTTTTTTCCGTTATAATAAACATGTTTTTATTTTGTATATAAATCTACACATTCTATTTTAAGGATAATTCTTAACATCTTACAGCCGTATTAAAAAAAAAATAATTTATATTTGATAACGAGTTACTTTATCTTATGGAAATTTACATACAAAAAATTTAGTAACTCATTATCAAACATACATAATTTTTTTTGAATACGGCTGTTAATATATATTTAAATATTTTCTCCTCATCTTAATTGCGGTGAATGTTTTGTTTTTATTTGTTTTGACATAAAATGGTTTTCCACCACTGCCAGAGATATGCCCCGACGGCTTTAAGTCGAGCCGCCGGAGGTTTTTTTTAAGAGCCGCCGCCGTAAAAATTTTTGCTTAAAATGACTCAAATACAGCCGCCGATTTTGGTCAAACTTTTAGTAAATTCAATGTAAAACCTTAAGTAAATTCATTACAATTTTGAAATTTGAATAAAAATTTTTTCATAAATTTCTTTATGACGTCGGGGACATTTTTAGTAATGCTGCCGTCTCATAAATTTCCGCGGCAATATGACAGATGATACTACTCTGCACACTGATGTATGAACCGAGGTACGATCATACTGGCTCCTTAAAGGGTTTGTGGGTTTGTATGATGAAGATGAAGGCAAGGGTTTAAGCAAGACTTCATACCCATTTGATTTACATGTAAATTCAATTTTGGGCATGCATTAATGCCATGGCAGCAGAGTGTGGATAAGAAAAGCCCAAATTACAATTGCGCGTAGTCAGCAACAGTGTGTGCTGACATAATCAGCTGATAATTTAGAAAGCACTGTTTGTTATGGTGTTGATTACATTTGGTCAGCAACAGTTTGCAGTGCTGTTTTATTTAGCCCTGTTTCTAAATTCAATGCGCTGCTTTCAGATTGAGAGCGAGACAAAGAGAGTGATCAAATAAATGAGAGGCAAAAATACACAAGTAGAATAAAGTAAGATGGTGGTTGTAAATTGTGGCTGCCTACGCTGAATTGTAATTATAACGGCAGCAACATGTTGTACTGACAGTGAACAGCTGTTGATTTTTAAACAACTTTGATAGTGATTCTATAGTACTTTTACATGTGATTATAACGCAATAAAAAAATTTGTCCGCTCTTGCTCGGTTCACGAGTTATAGGCCTTCAAAGTTTCAATATATTTTCCTGAATATCTTTATTAATAATTGTCGGATCTTAATTATATTGATATCAAAGCACTTATAAATACCTTTTCAATGATATATATCATTACCATATTAATAAATTACTTGGGAACAAAATTGACATTTTGTATAAAAATGGCGGAACTTAAAAGAATTTTGATATTCGAAGCCGGTGTTCGACATACCCAGAGGAGAAAGTCCTTAAGCCCGGCCGCAGGCCGGCTACACAGAAAAACTTTTATTAAGGCGTAAAAAAAATATAATAATTTCAAGTGTGCCGAAAATCTTGATGAGTGCCAACTTGTGAGATCTGTGGCAAATATTTTATACAGGGCTACGTTTTGCGCATTAATAAATTAACACAATTGCCCAATGAAGAGAAAAAGTTTCCCTGCTTAGAATGTCGTAAATTGTAAGTTAAAGCTATACATACATACATACGATGCATGAACAGGGCTGTGGTCATAAATTTAATATGTGTGAAAAAGCTTTTAGGAGAGCTGAAACTTTAAAGGTACTTTTAGTTTAAAAACAAATTTATAACTAGTTCTAAACTAATTGGATGGTTTTTATGAACATATGGCTTTACATACGGGTATATCGTACAAATTTTCATACCAAAGAAAGTTTAGAATTAAAATTACATATGTAGATATATTAGATATTTAAATTTCAAAGAGTAAGAGAAAAGAGTAAATAACTAGTTAATTCATTCAAATTTATTTATTCCAAATTTCCAAGCAAATTAAAATCAATGGCTCTGTTGAATACAAATATTTTCCTTTTTACATTAATAAAGGTTTTTTCATGAAGTTGACCTTCGGCCGGGCTCATTTCATTGTAAAACTTTCAACACATTTCAAAGTAAAACTAAGTGTATATTTTGAGCTTTTTTGGAAGTTGTTATTAATTACTTCCAAAAAAGTGAAAAATATATTTTAAGATATTTTTATTGAATGAATATTAATGAAATAATTATATAAACATAGTTTAAAGGGAAGTATTTTAAAGGCAACGAACAAGAAGTTTACCATTTCTTTAAAAAATTGATCTTCTGCATCTCTTTTTCAATCAATCTTTATATAATCACTACTTTATATAATAAATTCTGTTAAAAATATATTTTTTGAATTTGTTGATTTTTTACTTTGTTTAATTTTATATTCAATTTTTTTCTTTTTTAAAAATTTTTTCATTTGTTCAGCAGCAGTTTGCAGTGCTGTTTCATTTAGCCCTGTTTCTAAATTCACTGCGCTGCATTCATTTTGAGAGCGAGACAAAGAGAGTGAGCAAATAAATGAGAGGCTAAAATACACAAGTAGAACAAAGCTAGATAGTGGTTGTAAATTGTGGCTGCCTACGCTGAATTGTAATTATAACGGCAGCAATATGTTGTGCTGACAGTGATCAGCTGATAATTTTTGCTGATACTGTTGCTGACTACGCGCTATTGTAATTTGGGCTTAACAAACAGTGCTTTCTAAATTATCAGCTGATTATGTCAGCACAAACTGCTGCTGACTACGCGCAATTGTAATTTGGGCTTAAGACACTCTCTTACTTGAAATTTTGCATGAGTATGGAGGAGAGATGTGTCAACTTTGCATAATTTGTTAAGAATTTTACAGATATAGTTTTCGGAATGGTTTATGACACTAAAGTAAAAATTTTATTTTGTATATTTCAGAATATATTGCTAATAAGATTTTATTTTGGTCCATAACTTTAAAACTAAATAAGACTCCAGCTTGAAATTTTACATACATACGTAGGGAGAAGAGCTATGTCAAGATCATATATTTTTTAATAATTTTAAAAATACATTTTTTTTAGATATACTATACTGATTTCAATTTTATATGTTGAATTTTGACCTTTGAACGTTTGGTGTAATAAAACTTTGTATATGTCGTTATAAAGGTAATCAGCCGTATTAAAAAAAAAAATGTATGTTTGATAACTAACTTATGGAAATTTACATACAAATATACATTAGTAACTCGTTGTCAAACATACATTATTTTTTTTAATACGGCTATAAGAAATAAAAACTTGTTACTTTGAGTCTACATTAGAGAAATTTATATCAAGACAAACGTCAAATTTTTGTTTGAGTTGCAGATAATTTTTTATCTCTATCAATTATAGGGGAAAACGTATGTCATAATAAACAATGCAAAAAGTACCAACAACAATCAAGATGGCATCTTATACCAAGCATTACGTCGAGTCTATATTAGAGAAATTTCTATCAAGACAAACGTCAAATTTTTGTTTGAGTTACAGATAATTTTTTATCTCTGTCAATTAAAGGGGAAAACCATAGTATAATAATAAAATACTCGCATATCTACAAAAACAAAAATTGCTTGTATTTTGTTAGTGTAAAACTACTGCCCACAATGTCAAAATGCTTTGAACGAAAAAATGAGAGAACGAAAGAGAGCAAGAGAAAAAAACTCAAAAAAAATTTTACATGTGAATACAAAAACAATTTGACAGTACCGCGAGGTTTGCCAATGAAAAAATTGTAAAACAGCTGGGTTTACGAGTATACTTTATTATTATACTATGGGGAAAACGTATGTCATAATAAGCCATGCAAAAAGTACCAACAACAATCAAGATGGCGTCATTTACTAAGCATTATCAATACTAAGTTGTCAGAGCTCGAGCGCTGACAATTTTCTTTTAACACTGCAATAATACTGACAAATTCAGTCTACATTAGACAAATCTTTATCTTGATAAAATTTTGACGTTTGTCTTGATAAAAATTTGTCTAATGTAGACTCAAAGTTATGTTCACCTTTCAGCCGGCTAACAGCCGATTTTGAGCCGCCGCCGACAATTTTTAGGAAAGCCGCCGCCGTTAAAATTGTTCGGCGCGGGCCTCTGACCACTGCGCGGATGAGAGATATACAATTTTTTCACACACATAGTGTGTGTGACGTACAACAAATAAGGAAAATTTTACAAGAGAAAAAAGTAGATTTTTTTTGCAATTAGAGGAATTATTTTTCTAATTGGAGGAAAGTTTTATCAAATTGTACAAAATTATCGAATAAAGTTTAATATGAAGTAAATTAAAGTGAAAAAAGCAAAAAAATAAACGCACGAAATTGTATTAAAAGCGTTAAAACGAAGCAATATATACAAAAAGTAAAATGATAGAGATTTTTAAGTGAATTTTGAAAAAAGTAAAAAGAAAAAAACAAAAGAGTACAAAAAACGAAATAAGCCACACTCCTCATTCTCTGATAGAATACGGCTTGTAGCAGGAAGGAAGAGATTCAGAAGGAAATTTCTTACAAGAATAAGAACAAAAGTGTACCAAAATGCCGTTGTTTGGCAAAAAGGATTCGGCCAAGAAAAGTAAGGCCAAGGATATAAAAGAATTAAACAAAACCATACCCATAGAGGAGAAATATAATTTACATGGTCTGTTGGGTACGGGGGCATTTTCCGAGGTACGCTTGGCGGAGAGCAAAGACGAACCTGGCAAACACTATGCGGTAAAAATAATCGATAAGAAGGCACTGAAGGGCAAAGAGGAATCGTTAGAAAATGAAATACGTGTGTTACGAAGATTTAGTGCCAATCATCAAAATGATAATGCCGCTGCTGCCACAGATTCTCAGCCTGGTAATAGATTAACACACCCGAATATAGTTCAACTATATGAGACGTATGAAGATAAATCAAAAATCTACCTGGTAATGGAACTAGTGACCGGTGGAGAACTGTTTGATCGTATTGTAGAAAAAGGTTCTTATACGGAAAAGGATGCCTCAGACTTGATACGACAAATACTTGAAGCTGTCGATTATATGCACGAGCAGGGTGTAGTGCATAGAGATTTGAAGCCAGAAAATTTACTTTTCTATAGTCCCGACGACGACAGTAAGATTATGATAAGTGATTTTGGCCTCTCGAAAATGGAAGATTCTGGCATTATGGCCACAGCCTGCGGCACGCCCGGCTATGTAGCTCCTGAAGTTTTGGCCCAAAAGCCCTACGGCAAAGCTGTAGATATTTGGAGTATAGGTGTCATCTCATACATTCTTCTCTGTGGTTATCCGCCATTCTACGATGAAAATGACGCCAATTTGTTTGCCCAAATCTTGAAGGGAGAATTTGAATTTGATTCACCTTATTGGGATGACATCAGCGATTCCGCAAAGGATTTCATACGTCATCTAATGTGTGTTAATGTTGAAAAACGTTATACATGTAAACAAGCTTTAGCACATCCTTGGATCTCTGGCAATGCAGCTGGTAATAAAAATATTCATGCTACGGTTTCAGAACAACTCAAAAAGAATTTTGCCAAATCACGATGGAAGCAGGCCTATTTGGCCGCTACCGTTATACGACAAATGCAACGTTTGGCCCTGGGCAGTAGCGAGGGCAGCAGAAGTAATCTTCTAAAGGATTCAAAAAACAACACTAGTTCACAAACAGCAACAAATACCGAAGGTGATTCAACAACTAGTGCAGCAGGAGCTGGCAGTGGGGGAGGTGGTACTTTAAATACGATTAATGATAATACGACTTCGTCATCATCATCGAACCAAAGGATCTCATCGCCAAATTCTACTGCATCTTGCCTAAATGGTAGTGGTCAGAGGAACAAATAAAAAATAGTGGTAAATGGTATTTAAATAAAAAAAAAACAATTTCTATATAAACCAAAAAGTGATGTGAAAAAAAGAAACAAACATAAAAAATAGGAAAATCAAATCGAAATAAAATATTTTTTTCTTTTTTCATAAATTGAATACTGCACATTAAAAAAAAAAATAATAAAAAATAAAAAAATATTCGTATTAAGGGCTTAAAAACTTATAAAAATCACAGAAAATCAGAGTCAAAGATCATTGTAAAGTTAAGTGAAGAATTTTTTTTTTTTTTTTTTTTAACTAGCTTTAAAAGCTTGTTTGTTAAAATCGTATACATAAATATTACCAACTAAAAATATCTATTTTTAAACTTGAAATGTTGTGGATGTTTTAATCAAAATTTAAACATTTTATGTATGTCTGCATTTAATGCAAAGATTTTTTTTGGTTTTAGCTTCTTTTATTATTTACTTGTTTTATTTTTCCATTTATGGCTTTATGATAATTTTAAAATGTTTATTTCTTATTTGACTATTTAAATTTTGTTTTTTAAAAAATATTTTAACCATTAAGACTGCATGCTAATAACCATGACAATTTTACATTTATCAGTGAATCCCAAATAATTTTTAACATTTTTTTATTCTGAGGTTTAACAAATCCGAATTTTGTATGATTTAAAAAAACTTTATTCCCATTATCAGTGTTTAAATTACAATTTACGAATATTGTTTAAAATTACATATATATTTTTATGTATGTAAGCTAATTTAAAAACCTTCAACTGCATTTAAAAACTTAAACTATATTTTAAGATGTTGCTTTAATTGAACATCTGTAATAGATATGCTCATAAGAGTAAACAAAATAAGCTATTTGAAGCTATTGTTTTTGATTTTTTAACAAAATTTTCAACATTTCTTTTAGTTTGATTCCGTAATTAAAATCAATAAAATCGATTTTCCAAGCCTACAAAATGATGCATTAATATCTTAGGATATTCACGTTAAATTAATAAAAAAGCTTTAAAAAAAATAATAATTTAAATCATCTATAAAAATTTTATTATAACTAACTTCACTACCAGTAGTGTTTAAAATTGTTTTTAAAGAACAATTGAAATTACATTCTTAGAGGTCGTATTTTGGCTTAGAATTAGAATTAATTAGAATCACCGAGAAGAAAGTTTAAATAGAAAAGAAATATGCTACAGCTTTGAACTAATTGGAGCAAAATGCTTTATCCTCATATTAATAGAAAAACCTTGCTGCATGTGTAGGTAATATTAGAAAAATTGTTAACAATTTCCGCATTCCAATTAAAATTGTTACCATTTGTATTATTTTGTATAGTTTTATGTTAAGCCACAGCTTATTTGAAAATTATAATAAAAAATAGGTTTCATTTGTTATAGATTTTTTTCACAATTTACATTCCATATTTACTTTATTATCAATGCTTTCATTACTGTCACATGTATATGGCTAATATTGGAAAAGAGATCTATGCTTCTTCTCGATTATTATAAATATCGGAAAAAAATTTCATAAAATTTTTGGCAAAATATATGAAAAATATTAATTTTTGTTCCCGTTATGGGTAAATTGAAAAGTTATTTTGTAGTAATTATGCTTCAATCACTCAAGACCAATTTATTTTTTAGGTATCTTCCTACATCAGAATCTTTAAAACAGTTTCTTGTACATCTTCGATTTTTCGAAAAATTTAGAATTCTTTCTGTCATTAAAAATACATAGATTTTCGAAAACATTTTACTTGAATGAATTTACGCAGTAATCCTTCTGAATCTTAGCAATTCAAAAACACTTGCATTATAAACATTATTGTTATTGTTAAAATTCAGCATAATAATGGAGAAATTCTTTATGATGGTTTAATTTCTCCAAAGATATGAGAAAAAAATATTATCTATTTATTTTTTACTAACAGCTGTTGTTTTTAACAAAACTAATTTAATAATTTTTTTGTTATTTAATACACAATGAATTATGAATTTTAACGAATTTATTTTCTACATATCGTCAGCGAAAATGCAAAACAACGTAACATCACTTTTCATAACTTTACGGGAGGCACAAAAAACTTTCTAAAATCTAAACAAATGGTCCTAAAAACAAGATTTTTGGGATATTACATCCTTAAATATTGCCTATTATATTGATGAAGAATATTTTTATTTTTATTAAATATTTTTTAAATTATGTGGTTTACGTTTTTCAAGATTTCAATTTTCTGAAGCCAAAAAAAAAAAAAAGTAACTTCAATATAAAATTTAGAAAAATTGTAATTATAAAGATTTCTGATAACTTTTACTCCAAAATTTTAATATCTATTATATTTTTAATAATTTGCAATCTGAATTCGTTAAAAAAAGAAACAATTTTTTTTTTTATTTTTCTAACAAATATGATGTTACGATATTTTGACTTAAGAACATCATTTCCTTCGTTAATATAATCGATATTTTTTGAGCTACAAGCCTGAAAATTTGTGATCCCACGTATTTTAGAAAAATAAACTATATTTCATCAAAAACACAAATTTTAAAATTTTGATGTTACGTTGTTTTGCATTTTCGGTGACGATATATTTTTACATATATATTTTGATATAACAATTTTTTTATTCCATACATTTTTTAGCTACAGCTTTTCTATTTAAGTTATCATTCAATAATAACACATTTTTATTATTAAGAAAATCGTTTAAAAATCCATTAATATTTACAATATTTTTATAGCAAAAGTCATAAAATGAGTATGAATATGAATTATACAAATGTTCTTCTTATCGCCAAGTTAAATGTAAACGTGCAATTTTTGTGTTGCTATAGTAATAACTACATATTTAATATTTTTCTAATTTTTATAATTAATTTTTCAAACGAATTTATATTATTACTTTTAATTACTTCACTATTACTGTTATTGATATTTAACCCTGATTTTCTATGAAATAAATTTTAACAATTTGCAAATTAAAAAAAAAAAAATAAATAATATATAAAATAACGTGTAACAACAAAAAAAAAAAAAAAAAAAAAAAAGAGAGCAGAAACATATTTAATCCATGACAAGATGAAATATAATAAAAATATATATATAAAATAAAAATACTGCACCTGCTTGTACTCTTACATATTAAATAATATAAAAAAATATACCACAACTACAACCTATAATTATCTTTTTCTTACATGCATACATATGTTTTACATATATATTTCAAAACAACAACAACAAAAATAAATTTAATTGAAACAACAAAATATAACAATTATACATATTAATAACAAAAAATATATATACCTACATTAAATAACTAAAATTAAATCAACATAAAACTCTCTTTCTAAAAATAAATATATTAACAAAAATAAAAGTTATAAACTTAAAACAGAAAATATTACTAAAAAAACAAAATTATACCAACATTATACATACATTATTATATATATTATATACACAGTTATATTATATATTAAATAACACTTATATACTTAACAAAAATCTTAAAAAAAAAAACATTTTTTTATAACTCTGCTTAAAGTAAAAAATAAACTTAAAAGTAAAAAAAAAAAAAATAAATAATCAAAGAAACTTTAATAAGTAAATCTCATATATTTAAATTTAAGCTATAATATATTTTCTTTTTTTTTTTAATTTTTATTTTTGTAATTTTAACTAAAATAATTTAAACAAACAACATTGTCTCTCTAAAAACTCTACTTAAAATCTCTAATAACGCTCTCTCTTTAATGAAATACTTAATTATTGTACTTATATTTATAGGAACTTTTTTTAACAACTACTTAGTAGTCTATTTAAAGATTTAATTAAAATAAATGAAGTTAAGCATACGATATAAAAATATTGAATACTAAAATATAATATAAAATAAGTAAAATTTTTTATTAAATTATTTATACTTAGAACTGTTTACACGGGCCAAATGATTTTCCAAAAGGGGCGGTAGATGTAAGCCAATTAATTTAAATTAATTATTCATTGAAAATTTAAACAACTTAATAAAATTATGTACTGTTAAAACTTTGTACTTTTTTTTATCTAAAACTAATTAAATTTATAAACTATGCATTTTATTCTAAATTGTTTGTCTAGAAATATTAAGGTTAGTGTAGTCTAACTAATTTTTATTAATTTTTTAATTGCTATTAAATTAATGAATAAAATATCAAAACATGAAAAATTTATAACAAAAATAATAACAAATTTTTTTGATTTTTTTCAATTAAATTTTTAACAAAAATCTACTTTGGCAAAGAAACATTTCAAAGTGACAAATTTTAAAAAGTCTCGAAACAGTTGTCCTATTTTTATATATTATATTATTAAATAAGTTTAAGACCTTTGTAAAAAATAACACAAAATCAAAACAGAAACAATCTTTAATTTTTAATAATAAAAAGTTTTTATTAGTAGCGTTCGTTTACCGAAAATTTTGTACTGTCCAGTACAAACTTTTACTAGATTTGCGTTCGCGTACCCTAAATCCAGCAAAGGGGAAAAAAATTAAGAGAGAAAAGTGGCAGCTAATAAACTGAGTATTTACAAATTTTACTAGTTTTATTTTTGCTTCAAAATCCAGTATTGGATTTACAAATTTTCCGTTCGCGTACTTTTTTATTTACAAAAACTTTTGATAGTAGTTTTTCATTTACTCAGTTTACAGAACGGACCTATTGTTAGAGTTGGTTTAGTGCGCATTTAAGTAAGCAATCTTATCGCGAATAATATACAAACAAGATAATTTCATTTAATGTTGAGAAATTCGTACAGATTTTTCTATCCATAGCTGTAGTATATACGTTTACGATTTTGGGAAAATGATTAGATTCCGAGGATTTTTTTTATGTTAATGAGGTACCTTTATAAAATGTAATTTGTGAAGAGGAATGAATCGTCGGAACTTTAATTTCCCTCCCAAAAAGCATGAATATAGAAGGTGAAAAGACGGAAAAGGTGTGAAAAATCTTCCATTATTTATCTCGCGAACACATTGGCTTCAGAAACTTATATATATATATATATATATATATATATATATATATATATATTTCTAATGCCCTGATTTTGTAAAATTTTTTTTCAGCAATTTGTACTACTAACAAATAAATTTGAATATTGTAAAATTTCGAAATCAATTTTCGTTTTGTTTTTCAAAATCAGGCATCAAGTACCACTTTAAATCTTGGTGAAAAACCCATACATGTATGATGAGTGAAGAAAATGAAAGAATAATAAATAATAAAGGATACATAAACACAATTTTGTAAAGATATTTGGACTAAGTTTTCGTCTGTTTCTTAGACTTTTTGAATTTAAAGAAATGTTAAAAAACAAGAATTTTTAATTATTTTTTGCTGGGATTGTTTATAATTCGTAAACAAATTAGACCGAATTTATTACTTTCATAGCTGAAACCAGTAATTTTAGCCCATTAAAAAAAATTTTTAAACTTTGGCAGCAATCTTTAGTTTATCAATTGGAAGGTGGTATTAATAGCACGTAAGCCTTATGACTGATCTTTTATCAGATATTATTTGTCGATTACGAACCAATTACATTTACACATTTCAAAAAGTTAGTCCACGAATTATACAGGAATTATATTTTCGACATTCGTAATATAAACCATTTATATGAAGAGTTAAGATCCAGTTTAAAATAATTTAAAACCTCCAATTTTTTTCAAATTCAATTTCTATTTTCATTTTTTTGTATAAACTTTACACAAAGCTTTTTACAAACAATAAAACAAATAATTAAATAATAATTCATTATAATAAAAACTAAAATCATCCGACTATTAAAAACCTATTTAATAGTTTTTCGAAAGAAATATATTGCCATTTAGCCAAATATATTAAATATAAAACTAAAGTTATTAACATATGCTAATATGTTAATAACCAAAATTACTTAATTCAATTTAACAGAGAAATACTTAAATTTGTGTTTAATAAAGTTTACCTTGTGTAGCTTAAAGATATTACACGTAATGCTTTTAATGGCAACATAAGAATTAAGTAGTAAAAGTAATAAAAAAAAACTACTAATTCTTAATATATTTATGGTGCTAGACAATATCTTAATACCTTTAATAGTTTGCTCGTTAGAATTAAAGTATATAAGTTTCTAAACATGAATGAAAAAACAGTAGGTAAATTGTGTTTAAATGTGTACGAAAAAAAAAAAAAAAAACTATTACATATTGACCAACAAGTGTCTAACTTTTTTATATTAATTCCCATAAGGAAAGACACTTATTGCTCAAAACTTATTACATTTTTTGTTAAAAATATAAAAGGTACGCTGAAATTTAATTTGAGAAAGGTTTTTACTAAATTTTATTTTAATATTGTTTGTGTTTATTTGTAAAAATGTATACAGTTTTAAGTTATGGTCAAACTAAGCAAATATTTGATGAAAATGATATAACCACTAATATAAAATATACTTTAATTCCTTTTTTAAAATCAGTTGCTGAAATTTAATTTTATTTGAAGCTGTTTACTCTAACGTAACATATTTTTTTTTCTTACAGAAGTGGTTACGTATTGTAATCAAATATTTGTCAAGTGTGTTCCTAACTTTTTTCATAATTTAATTTTAAATTTGAACCAAAAGGGTGATTGATCTTACACGCTTATTTTAAATGATTAAAAACAAAATTTACTAATGATACAAATTTAATTAAAACTAAAAATCTCTTTGAATATTAAAAATATGTGTGTAAATCTTCATATTGCTTGGTCCAAGCCAATATTATAGTGTATTTTGAGAAATAATTTTCATATTATTGATAATTTTTAAAGACAACAAAGAAATAACTTTTGCAACTATTTGACAGCATTTTTAATTTAAGAAAAGATTTCTTTTAACACTTCAAACAAAATTGTTAATTTAACAAATTTGTGAAGATTTGAATATCACTGAATAAGTAAATAAAAGCACAACGATTCTGAGAAGAAAACTATTTTAAGATTTTTTTTTTTTAGAAAGTTAGAAGTAGCTTTTCAGAACTATTGACATCTTAAAATTAAACGAAATGTATAATGATGTTAGTGTGTATCATAAGGTTTTTCGTGAGGTCCAGAATAATTTTCTTTAAATTTCTTTTCTTTTAAAAAAATGTATACACAATTTTTAGACATTAACAAATTCTTAATGACATTGAATTATATAGAGATCCCCTATAGGGTTAATTATAAATTTTCAATAAACTCCATGGTGAATATTTTTACTCATATAGTGCCAAATTAAATTAAGGTAAAATTTTCGATTGATTTTTTTCGGTCTAACGAAAGTAATAAAGAATATGATTTTTTTTTAAGTTATGCCGTGTAAACAGATCTTGAGTATAATTTTAAGAATTTAAATAAAATTTTACTCTTACAGAAAGAAATATACAATTAATATAAAAATAATAAATAACAAAAGCATTATTTCCTTGAAACATTTAACATTCTATTTAAAACAGTATAAACAAATAAAATAATACAATAATAAATGAAAACTAAAAATATGCATTAAGCTCTCTAGACTCTTTTTACAATTCCAAAAATAAAATAAAAATAAATAAATTTAAATAAACAAAATAGAAAATTTCCAAATAATTAAAACAAAATCAAATGATATACATAATAATGTTTTAAAAAATAAAATACTCCAATAAATTAAAACGTATCCCAACTAATTATACCCAACCAACCCACACATACTTGAAACCACAAAACAAAAAAACAATTAAATGCAACAAAATACCAATACATTTATAATTTTTACTTATACATATACAATAATTATACATGTGAATTTTTTTCTAAATAATATTAATCTTTATAATCTCCATTTTGTTTATATGAATCTTCCGCCTGTTATGTTTTTTCAATTAACCTAAATAAAACTTTGTTAATTATATTTATTATCTCTTTTATTATTGATTATGAATAAAAAAAATAAAATAAAAGAGAAATTGTTTAATTATATAAAAATTTGTAATTCCTACGCAACTAAAAAAAGGTTAAAAAAAGTAAATTTTAAAATTTGCAAATAAAATTATAAAATATTAAAATTAAACTAAAAACCTGAAAAAAAAAAAAAAAAATACAAATATTTCAATGTTACACTTGCATATTTATTAAGAACGATTGAACCAGAAAATAAGGATGAAAAAAATTTCTAATTAAGAAGACTATCAATTAAAAAAAAAAAAAAAAAAAACAAGGAAAATCTAAATAAATAAACAAAAAATGAAATCAATAAAATTACATTCAAATGAAAACAACAAAAAAATAAACAAAACTTTTTTAAAGTACGTGTTTTTATTTAAATCACCATCGTCATCACATCATTTCCCATTTATTTTTTATTTCATATTTATTTTTTAAATTTGATTTCGAAATACGGTTACTTATTGTTGTTGCTACTTTTCTAAAGTACATACTTGAAAAAAAATTAATAAAAAATATAACACAAAAATTAAAACGTGTGTTATCAGTCGGGGTCATAGTTAATTGGTATATTTATTATATTTATTGTATTTACTTTATGTGTAGAGATGTTGTTTCATTTCGTTATAAATATTTTTTTTTTCTTTTCTAAAAAAATTTCAAAATAAAATATTTCATTGTACTCGCATGTTTTTTTGTTTTTGTTTTTGTTTTTTTTTTTTTATAACAAAGTGATTACAGTATTGCCTCTGGTTATTGGTACTCCAATGAAAAATGTTATAGAAATTGAAAGTTGAAATGCATACAATTATTAAAGTGCATTTAACTGTTTTTCGTTGAATCTATCTATCTAATTCGAGAAAAATAAATAGGGGGAGAAGTAAATTTTTGGACAATTCATTTATTATTCTTCCTGATATTCGTTAGGTTAATGTTGGTGACCCAAAGATTTGCAAATGCACTTAATCTCCTTTCTTTTACCATTATTCAAGACGTGAAGATCGAAACCGATCGAAGATCTACTCGTTAGCGTTTTTGCATTCAGTGACATTCGTAATTAAAACAAATTTCCTTTGGTACGTGATCTTTATATCAACTAAAGTATACACTCAGGGCTCGATTTGCGTCAATTCGCTTTGCGTCACTATTTGAAAATAAAATTTTTCGATTTGCGTCATTATGATTTCGATTTGTGTCGCTATGATTTCGATTTGCGTCGCTATGATTTCGATTTGCGTCGCTATGATTTTTCTCTGAAGTTCAAGTAATTGTATGTGAAAAATCTATTGATTTACTTTAGTTAACTTTTAAAATGTTAATTTTTCACTATAAACTTGTCAAAATCCTTGGTATAAGGATTTTCAAAATTATAAATAACAGGTGTTAAAGTATTGAAGAAAAGTTTAATGGAAAAAAATAGCCAAATTCTTTGCATTTAGATAGAAAATCTTTAAACAAAATTTTTTTACTCCTTTATTTATTAAATATAAAATTTTAATATGTTCAAATATGTTTATCCTGAAACTAATTATTACACTGAACCAAATCTCGTAGGTAATATTGACGAAAAATTTTCGTAGAATTTTAGCTAAAAAAAAAAAAAAAAATATTTAAATTAACAGATTTTTTCTTCAAATCAATAGAACTTTTCTTCGAATCAACAAATTTTCTTCAAATATACAAAAAAATTTTTGTCAAAAATATTATTTTTTTGTAAAATATGTTGATTTGAATAAAATTTCGTTAAAAAATTTACGAAAAATCTACGAAATTTTAGTTAAATTGTCAGTAAGAAAAACAACACACAATTTTATTCAATTTAACGTCCCAAAACGAAGTTAATTTGAATAAATTACACAGGTCGACAAAAAAATCCTCCACCAAAGAATAGTTGAACTTGATATATTTTGATGTGCTAAACACGAATCTGCTTTCAGTTTTTTCCATCACGTCTGGATTTTTTTTTATGGGCATGTCTAATATTTCGCCCATAGTAAGGCCATTACTCTGGTATATTTCCTCATAACTCAAGAACGGTATGTGCGATTGACATAAGTGATACACCAAAATATATTCAAATCACCCAAACATAATTTTTTTATGATCTCAATAGTTTCGAAGTTATTTTGAAATAAGTGTAAAAAAAATCTTTTTCATTAAAAATTTTTAATTTTTTTGTTACAAATTTTTTTTTTTTGATAAATGAAAACAACAAAAATGTTTCAGTTTATCATCTTTATCTTAAAGCTGGTAATGCTGCGAATAAAATAAGGCATGTATCTTCAAAATTGATGCACAAATCTTGATTTTATTCACAGTTAAGTAAAAATACCCATGTTAAATACAATTGAGTAGAAATACAGTGGTGTGCAAAAAAATTTTTTTTTTTACTTTTTCTTGAAACAAAAATAGGTGGAATGAGTGAATTTTGACAAGTTAAATAATTCTTAGACCCGTTAACAATAAAACCATTTAACTTGAATACCGTCACCCCTAAAATATAGTTACCGAAATAATTGAAAATACGGATACCGCTAAATATAAATAAACGCTAAAAATCCGTTACAGAAATAGATCGAAATATCCATAACGCTAAAATACCGTTAGCGTTATTTTTAGGTTTAAGAAATATTATTATTTTTAATAAAGTTGAAATAAAACTTGTAATAAAGTTTTGGCTACCCCAACTCATTCTAATACTTGACTACAGATTATATTTTATGGTTCTGAACCGATACTTTGAAAATTCTGAAACAACAGTTACCCATAAATTACCATTACCGAAATAACTAAAAATGCCGTTACCTCTAAAAAACCGTTATCAAAATAATCTGATATACTGTTAACTTTTCACCTTTTTGAATCGGCTGCCAACAAGTTAAACACTAATATTCAGTTAAAACAAAAAATTAAAATAAAATCATTAACACAAGGTTTTCTTAAGCACTAACTAAGTAAATTTAATCAAAAACATCGTTCCAGATATTTCTATAACTTTCAGTTTATATGAAAATAAAACAAAGGCTCATCGTTAATATGGTTCCAGATATTTATATCCATGTTAACCTTGAGATCAAAGTTCATGTCAAAACATCTTTTTGAAATGGCACATTTTTGTAAATTTGGTAAAAATTATTTAAATAGCCCCCACACAAATGTTCTCACGAAATGAGTTTTTAAAATCTAAAAATCTCTCTGAAAGAACAAAAATTTCTTTCTCCAATAGTTTATTTATATTTTATTCTAACTTTCTTAAAATAATTAAAATTTTAAACCTATTTCTGAAAAAAAAATCTAAACTTTTTTGTTCAAAATATACACAGAAAAAAATATTTCAAATTATTTTTTAATAAAATTATTAACTAACTTTATATTGGAATTTAATTATATTATTTATTAATAAAATAAAATTTCTAATTATTTACAACTTAGTTTTTTAATAAATTGACAGCTGTTAATAAAATATAAAGAAAAATTAATGATTTGTGTATAAAAATACAGAAATAAAATAAAATTAAGTCAATTACCAAAAATGTTCTGCTCATTATATCTATTTAAGGAAAAGAAGTAATAATAAAATCAATTATTCTAATTATTAATATTATCATTTTATTGATTGGAGCAAAATCAATTAAAAATTAATTAATATAAACAATTTCATAATTAAAGTCCATTTTTAATTTTTTCTGTGTATCAGACTTGAGATTTTTCATCCACTGGTGAGAACTGAAGATATGTTAAAAAAAAATTTGTAAATATTTTAACAAGCTTAATAATTGCATATCTACATCAAAGTCATAAAAAATACACACAAAGTACATTTAAGATTAGTCAGTAGAGAAGATAATCAGCATAACAAAATATTTAAAACCTTTAGTTATAAAAAACGTTTTATAAAAAATTATCAACACAGAAAAAAGTAAAAATGGACTTCAATTACGAAATTTGTAATATTAATTAATTTTTAATTGATTTTGCTCCAATCATCAAAATGATAATATTAATAACTAGAATAATTGATATTATTATTACTTCTTTTCCTTAAATAGATGCAATGATCTGAAAATTTTTGAAAATTTACTTAAATTTATTTTATTTCTGTACTTTTATAAACAAATATTTAATTTTTCTTTATATTTTATTAACAGCTGTCAATTTATTAAAAAACAAAACTGTAAATCAATTAGAAAATTAATTATATTAATAAATCATATAATTAAATTCCAATATAAAGTTAATTAATAATTTTATTAAAAAATTATTTGAAATATTTTTTTCTGTGAACTTTCCAGTGCAAAAAATTATTTTTAGTTACACTTAAATATTGGTAAGAATGTTATAGAAAACGTAAATAAGGAAATCAATTAAATAATTGTTAGAGTTAGAAAAGCGGGATTTCTTAATAAAAAGCGGGAAAAATATTTTAGGCGGGATCGATGTTTAAAAAGCGGGATAATCCCGCCAAAAGCGGGAACTATAACTCAAGAACCGTTTACACGATTTTGATAAATAATACACCAAAATATGCATACGAAAATTGTCTTCAAGGTATGTCAACAATATTTTTTATTCGCTAAGGAATTTCAGAGTTATGGATCAAAATTTTTACGATTTAAAAATAAAAATAATTTAATTTTTTCGCTACTAATTACCGAATAACTACGAAAATATAAACTGGACAAAAAATTATGTAAATTCAGCTAAAAGACAATTTAAGTCGCTATATATTGGAGTTTAATATATCTTAATAGGACAAAACGTTCTTGAGTTATACAAGTGTGACTGCCTAAAGGCTGGGTCATAGTAGTCATGCCCATAAAAAAAATCAATATGTGATAGAAAAAAAAAAGTAAATGCTGATTCTTATTTAGCACGTTAAATTTCATCTAATCCACCTATATTTTTTTTTTAAGACGAAAAATCTTTTTTTTGTCCACTAGTGTATTTTCACTTAAATGTAGGTATGTATGGGTAACTTATCTGTGAAGGCAATCAAGATTTGTGCATCAATTTTTATTTTACGTGGCTTTATTTACTCGTAGTTTTGCTAGCTTTGAGATAAAGATGATAAACTGAAACATTTTTGTTGTTTTCACTTTTAAAACGAAGTTTTAGTAAAAAAAAGAAATCTTGAATGAACAAATTTTTTTCGGTCATAAATTTCGAAATATCTTCTGAACTATTGAGCTTATAAAAATTTGTTAGTAGAACGACTTATACCACATATTTTGATGTATTATTTATATAAATCGTGCATACCGTTCTCGAGTTATAGTGAAATATACTCCAGTAATCGGATTATTTAGGACGCAATATTAGACACGACCATACAAAAAAATCTCGACCTGATGGGAAAAAACTCAAAGCAGATTCGATTTTAGCATGCGGAAGTCCATCTAGTCCACATATTTTTTTGGAAAAAAATTTTTTTTTGTCGACCAGTGTTATCTGTTAATTCAACTACTATTTTTCGTAAATTTTAAAATAGACTAATATTTTTTAGTCAAATTTAATAAATTCAACTTGATTAAAAATTTGTAAATCGACTTAAAACATGTAAATTTTGAGATACTAAATAATTTTTATAAATTATTAAATAATTTTGATTATAAAAAATTAATTTTATACCAAATCATTACTAAAATTTGTTATGATCGGTCCATATTTTTACTTAGCTTCCATGTTTGGTAAGCCTAAATTACTCTACCAAATTTCCAGTGTCCATATAAAGTACTTCCCGAAATTCAATTAAAATGAGTAAACTAAATACATAATAATTTTAACGTTAAGTTCAAATTTTGCACAATGAGCTTTTATTTATACACACAGAACACAAATTGGTTGGAAAATGGTTCCAGTAATTAAATCTTTATAGAAATGAAAGATATTTTATTGCAGTTAAGACAAATATATCAGTTCAACAGATTTTTCATATTTACATCCCAAAAAATACAATTGTGATGGAAATTCAATTGCTGCAATATAATTCATAAAAAAAAATATGTTCTGTTTCAAATCAATAAAAAAAAAAAAATAAAAGGCAATCGAATAAAACCAGGATATAAAGGTTATGTAACTAATATAAATGGTTGCAGATATACATATATTGGACATAAAAATTCGATTACAATAAAAATTAAACAAAATTCGGGAATTTTTAAGTGGGTAAAATTCGTTTTAGGTCAGTATGTTGTTAATTTGTGTTTCAATTTCCAAAAAAGCTGTGAAAAAAAATTAAAAAGCCATTGCCAATTACGAAGCCGGTAAAAAGATCAAGGCCTTCACAAGTACATGAAAGAGTTAACTGTGCCAAAAAATGGACACATCTATATAATTTGTTAATCTATTTTATTGCTATTAAAATTATATTACAAAAAATATTTAAAATATTAGTTTTTAATTCACAATATATCCTTAGCTCATTCTCAAACCTCTTACTGAATTATATTTTTAATTCAGTTGCTTGTATCATATTCATACAGTAATTACAATTAAATTATACGATAGTACTTGGAACCGACCAAATTCGATTGGCAATAAATTCGGTTGCCAATTGTAAGATTCTACAATTTTAGGGGCATCAGAAACGGAGGCAACACAGTGGTATACATGAATAAAAAATTTTTTTTTTCTCAAATTTATAATTTCTTTTTATGTTCAATAAATTTTAGAATGGTAAAATGTTTGGCATGTATTAGTACCTTTTTTAATTATTGAATAATAAATTAGTATTTAAAAATTTCATATTCACCAAAGAACAAAATTAAAAAAAAATAAAAATATCTATATGTACATTTTCATTAATATTGTTCGGTGGGTTATAATATTAAAACATATTTAAAAACTATAGAAAATTATCTTTTCAACGAAACCAATCACTTATGTTAAAAGACACAGAACGGGGCTTATATTGAGGGAAAAACTAAGTACACGTTAACGTTAACTCCAATATAAAAAATATCTTTCCGAAAAAGTATTAAAACTTCAGTAGAACTTTTCTTATTGCTTTAATTCCCATTGCACGTGGGGCCAAAAGCAAAATAAATGGTAATAAGTCTGGAACTTTGATGAAACTTAAAACATCGATAGAGGAGGAGTTAGGCTTTCAGAATATTGTTAGATACTTTTTTACCTTAATAGTGAAATGTTGTTATTGTCAAGTGAATATACGGTCATTAGGTTTTATTATTAATTAGGTGTCTAATATTATTTGGCAACCATCAAATCAAATCTGTGTCTAATGATTGTAAAATGGTCCTCTATGGTTCCTCTTTATCGTATTCGTAGTGAATTTTACGCCTTCAATTTCGTTGCCTTGATGTATTGTAATAATGTCCATGGGTTTGTAGCTCTAATATCAGTCAGGTTCCAAATATATTAAATCGCATATTAGACAGCAGGGCATTCACATACGAAGTGATAAATGTTCAATAGCTTCCCGGCACCACCTACATTAAGGTTAAAATTTAATAAATAATTATATTAAAAAACATTGTAATTAAGGTAAAAAAATCATCAAAAAGGAGATAATATGCAAAGAAAAACGGTGTCTCTGACCTCTTCCAAATACTACTTTAAAAAATAAGTTAACTATTATTACATATGTATGTATGTATGTATATTAGATTACCCATGAAATGTATGAGATTTTAAAAAAATAATATGTATGCAAAATTGGGTCGTTCGGTCATAAACCGGCCAGTCGACTTTGACCTTTATTGCGCTATAACTATTTAATTTATCTTTTTGCGAACAAAAATGATATAAGCTTTTTTAATGAGAATAAAACGCTGAAATTTCTGACATATAATTTTTTAGCCTCCCTAGAGGGAAAAGAATTAACACAAAACATGTTACGGTATTGGTCCAAAGTGATAGGGATCGGTTCTAGTTCTAACAATTTGTACGATTTTAAAGGTAGAAGAAATAAAAAGGTAAACATATCAACATGTCAACTTTTATAATTTTTGGGTAATCGGCAACACCTTAATTTCGAGTGACTTTTTAATCCAATAACACTATTAAAATACTCGCTGTAGTGATCCAAAATTTCATGCTACACTCTACGTTTAATGCTAATATTACTAAAATAAGCGAAAAATCGATACCCCAAATTCAGATATTGGCCCATCTACGCTAAAATAGTAAGCATATGTGCGAAGATGTATTGATTTATAAAATCTAAAAATCATGCTCCACAAAATAATAAAAACCGTTTCTAACAGGATATTATTTCATAATGAAATAAAACTCAATTTTGTATAAAAAAAGTTTTGGGGCTTATTTCATCTTTTTTGTTATTTCACGGTACGGAACGTTACAGGTGATACAAGAGAAAAATAAACTTATTCCATTGAAATGCCTATTTTAATATTTCTTCAAACTTAAAGAATTAATTTCAATTTAATCTAAAACTATATTTATTAAACATAACAAGAAATTAAGTTTGTGAATATTAAGGAGTTAACTTGAACATTATAAGATTTATTGATTTTTCTTTAAGAAATGCAGTCTTTTGATAGAAATATTAACTTCTGAATAAAAAGCGGTTAACCGGTTTTTTCTGAATTTTAAAAAGTGCAACCGGTTTTTTCAAAATACCAACTATTCGAAAACCGGTTTCTCCAAAAAGTCGAATAATCGATCACCCTAATAAGTGCACAGCAGTTTCAACGTGTTTTTTTTAAATAATTTTGTGTAACTTTTGAAAGTATAAATATATTTCAATGAAATTTCACATAGTTATTACTGAGGTATTTTCCAACTATTTTGGAGGAGCACAAGTTCCTAGCTGCTTTATGAGCAGGGGGACCTCCGAAATGGGTAACCTCGGATATTATATAATAAATAATTGAAGGAGTTCCACTTTCGGAGTTTCTCCTTCCGTCCACAGACCAGCTAGAAACTTATGCTTTCCAACTTTAGATTAATATAACTTTTTAACGGATTCATACGTTTATATGATTCTTGCAGCAATATTATTTGTAAGAAATCTGGAAAATATTTTATAAAAATTCTAGGGGCAATATTAAGCCCGCCAAATTAAAAAAATTAAAAAAAACGAGGCTAAAACGAGGTAAAAATTTATTTCGATCAGAATATCTCTTAAACTAAAAGAGATAACATACACATGTAAGCATATTTTTTGTAGAGATTTACAAGGACTATCTATATATAAAATTTCTTTTCTGTCATATCATAAATACATTTTTGGCGATTTTTCAAAAAATTACATACCCGAGAGGGCCATCAAAAAACGTTCATCTAAAACTAAGGACTGCGCACGAAAAAATCCGTGCATGCTCTTGGGCTTATAACTTTTGATGTGGTGAAAAATTAATAATTAAAAATAACTGGTTTGTATTTGTCATTATGCTCACTAGCCATGTGCTAAGTTTCATGGTAATAGCAAAGTTTCATGGTAATAGTCATCTCATCTAATAATCATCTCATCTCTGGAAGAAAAGTGTCACGAAAAGTTAAATGCTTTGAATCTTTATCAGAAAATTTTAAAGGAAGTCTAGCATGAAGACTTATAAAGTAATAAAAAAAAGAGATAAAAAAGTTGTTTATATGTAAAAATATTAACATGTCAACTTTTACAATTTTTGGTTAATCGGCAACACCTAAATTTCGAGTTTCGGTTTAATTCGATAACTATTTAAAAATGCTCTCTGAAACGATTCAAAATTTCATGCTACACCCTACATTTAGTACCAATATTTGTGTAATAAGTGAAAAAATAAGCAAAAAAGTGACCGAAACACAATAAATTAGAATAATTCCGGAAAAGATCAGATATTTCCTTAAAAACCAACTGAAAATTATTTATTCTTTTATGTTTAGAACTTGAACATAACAGCAAAGAATATACAATATATAGAAAGCGCATGTCAATGGAAACTGAAATATTTTTTAAAAGTATTTCATGATGCGGGAGGGAAGAAAAAAGGAAAATAAGCTTGCGTGTTTTTTATCTCTTTTGTTATGCTCTTGAAATTAATAAAAAACACACAAGAAAGTCAGTCTCGCACGAGCATTCAAGCAAGAATGTTGTGTTACTGCTTGTTGCTTGAGATACACTCATGAAAAATATTTGATGTTAAGTAGGAGTAATTAATATGATTTTTTATCTCTTAATTAAACAACTATCTGTTTTTAATTAAGAAATAATAATTTACTAAAATTAATTTTAATTTTTTATTATAAAATACAGATGGTGAATTGAATTTAGTATTATTCGATATTTTTTAATAAGAAATTAAAATCCTAATTAATAATTTATCGCTATTTTTATTTAATCAAAGAATATAAACAATAAACATTAAATCGTAATTTTTATGATTACTATGGTAATCGTTGCGATCCCTGGTTATTACTATTCATATTCTAAACTAGTAACGTGTATTTCCCCTTAAAAATCTTGAATTGACGAAGAAATTACCATAAAAATTATGTTATTTTTTTGGTGTATAATTTCATAATGGGACAGAAAAACAAAACATACACAAACATAATTGTGAATGTATGAGTGTGTCGATCGCTGGTGTAGTGCCTATAAAAAAGTAGAAACAAGAAATTGGTTGTTTATTTACTAAAGGAGATAAAATACGATTGCCTATGTTAGTGTAGGGCATAGCATATGTGTTTTGTTGTTTTAAAAGTAGAAATACTTTAATCAGCACCGAACTAGTTATGCCTTTTTTAACGTCATATTAGCTTATGTAAATTTACTCTCAGAATATCAAATTTATATTTTAACATTTGATTTGTGTAGTTTTGTTACTTATGTATTCAAAGTAACAGATGTTAAAGTTAAGTATATTAATTAAATAAATAAAAACAAAAATATAAAATTCTATCCACTTGAAAAAAATAAAAAATATTTTTATTTTTTTATTCATATCGAATTTATCACCACAAAAATTAGATTTTTCTTTAATAATTTTGTTTTATTCTGTAAAAAAGGTGGAATTCTATTGAAAAAAGATCTTTTGTAAAAAATATTTAATTTTTATATACCTACTATATAAAAAATTGTTATGACAAAAATAAATAAATTAATAAATAGCGATATTTCGCGAACCACTTGAAGAAATTATCTGAAATTTTGACAAGAACCATGATTGTACCAAATATTATCAAATTGGGAAGAGGTGAGAAAATCTTCTTTATTTTTCAAAATAAATGTTATTTCTAAAATATATATAATTTAAAAATAAGTTTTAAAATTAAAATATTAATAAATATATATAAATATATATTTTAATAACAATTTCTTGTTTCAAATAAAATACAACTCAAAAACTTGGAAAAAATCACAAAATAAGTTTTTTCCGAAAAAAGGAAAAACTTTTATTTATTATTTACTTTGTTTTTTTTTTTTCTAAAAATTGGAAAAAATATGTACTTTCCTCTAAAATTAAAATTTCTCTAAAAAAAACATTTTTTTAAATAATAATAAAAAAACACCAAAAGCAAATTATCTGCAATTTTATGAAATATATAAAAATATAATATATATAAAAGTAAAAAATAACAACTAATAGTTTATCAAAAATATAACTATAAAATATAAATTGACAACTTCGAAATCATACAAATATTTGTCATGTTACAAAGAAAGGTATAAGCACGTCGGTGCAGATCAAAGTATTTCTACTTGTAAAACAACAAAACATGTATGCTAGCCCTACAGTAATATTAACGTTCATATATTTCCATTAGTAAATAAACAACTAAAATTTCTGTTGGCACTTTTTATTTCAAAATAAAAGAAACAAATATTGTTTCTTTCAATTTGAAATAAAGATCTTTATAACATGTACACTTATATATGTGTGTGTGTTTTTATTTGCATTTTTTATAAGGAATACACACATGTACAAACACATATATTTATTCTTTCTCTCTCTCTCTCTGTTTTGGTGGTGGATTTTGTTTTCCCTTGTTACTTACTTATCCCCCTCATCAGTGAAAAATGTTGAGAGCGAGAATTTCATGAGAGCGGGTTCTATGATTAAAACCCGCCATAAGAAATTTTGCTTCTACATGATGCGCATTCTATATATGAATATTCTTTGATAACAGTCATTAATAAAAATATTGCTTTAAAAAATTCGCCCACTGATTTAGTTCCTATAAGCAGATTTGCATGCACGGATTTTTTCGTGTGCAGTCCTTATTTGGAGTGAAATTCTCAGTTTCTACATTTTAATCGTCTATACGGTTACAAATGCCTGATGAAGGGTACTGTAATTTAACTTTGACGTAAATTCTACTCAAAAACTGCTAAAAAGCTAAAAAGGTAAACCTTTGATGAGTTACATCCTCAAAGTATGAATATAAAAAGACTCCAGTAAGTGTAAACGGAACACATTTTATGAGAAACAAAAAACTTTAAAATTATCATATCTCGACTTAAGTTGATTTGTCAAAAGCTCACAAATTTTTTGTAATTGGTGACATGATTTTGCCCTTTTTGAAAATAAAGTTCAATAGTTCCATTCAATATTTAAAATGGAAATTAGCTTCCTTTAGTTTTCACATTCTGACATCTTGATGCCACGTTAAGTATTCTAATTTAATGGGTAATTTGTTGTCTAGTACATTCAACCGTTAATTCTATTTTATAAACAAATTCGGTTATTTTTCAATTGTTTGTTTATTGAAAATTGTGAAAACAGTGAAATGTTTATTCTAAAATTTTTAACGCGTAGACGTTTTCTGAAGAAGCAAGCAACAGCTACATACATATGTACATATGTATATATAATTAATAGTTTGTATAAAAAAAAATTTAATTACACAAACGATATATGTTAAACCACTAATGTGGTATATCAGAGGTGTTTATTGTATATAAAAATATTTACATACATATATGTGTTCAAACAGACCATGATGCAAAATTCTAAAAATCAAGAATAAAATAATGATTAAAAAATTAATGTACACTCTTCCCTTTGATAACACGAAATTTGTTATATCAGAAGTTATACCAGTAAGGTCATCTAAAAGATTTTAATTTTTTAATTACAAATGTATGTATGCGACTCACTGGAAATAGTGTTTATTTTATCCCAAATATGTTAACAATAATTACTTCCAAAAGAATGAAAATAAATGAATTTTTAGCTGGAAAAAAGGTATCCGGGCAAACGCAAACAGCCGAGATGCTGGACCAGGGAACTTAGGGACCAGCAGTTTACAGTTAGGAGGCTGTTTAATAGGGCCAAGCTATCAGGTAACGAAAGTGAGTGGAACAGCTATAGGGATAGCTTTGCAAAGTATATGAGGGAAATAAGGAGAGCGAAACGGACATCATGGGTAAATTTCTGTGAATCCGTGGACTCTGTAAACGAGCTGTCTAGATTTAGGCGGTATTATCCAAGGACCCTGTGGCACCTGGATATATACAACGTTCGGACAATTCGTGGACAGAGTCTAGCTCAGAGTCCCTCAATTTACTTATGGAGATGCATTTTCCAAGCTGTAGTGATATTGAGTCTGAGCCGCGACCAGGTAGTATCACTGATAACCTTCAAGGATCCGGCTCAGATGAGAATGATAACGACACAATTAAGGAGATGGTTACTAGAGACAAAGTTACATGGGCAGTGAGCACATTTGGGCCATACAAATCACCGGGCTCGGATGGGATTTTTCCGGCCATGTTGCAGAATGTCAATGATCGGGCCATCTCATTACTTGTGGATATATTTAAGGAGTGTCTTAGGTTAGGATACATTCCCAGGGTGTGGAGAGAGGTTAGAGTCATTTTCATACCCAAGGCAGGTAAATCGACTTACTCGAAACCCAAGGATTACAGGCCAATCAGCCTATCGTCTTTCTTACTGAAGACAATGGAGAGACTGATTGATCTGCATCTTAGGAGTAAAATGGGGACTCATATAATCAGCGACGCTCAGCATGCCTACCTGAAGGTAGAGAGTGTTTTACATAAGGTAGTGAGTTATATAGAGCGACGTTTGCTGCATAGGGAATATACCATGGCAGCCTTCCTCGACATAGAAGGGGCCTTCAATAATATTAGGATTGAGGCGATCAAAGAGGCACTGGTTTCAGTTAATATAAGTGAATTCCTGATTGAGTGAATAACTCTAATGCTGAACAGTAGGGTTATCAACTCGAGTATGGGGGACACTTGTATGAGGAAGCTTGTTACGAGTTAGACTGGTCTCGGTCAAATTTCTACCTACGATCAGTGGGATTATGCAATCAGGTCTACGGGAATTGTCTCTTTGGACCGATAGTAAGGGATTAGGAGTAAATCCAGGGAAGACTGAGTTGGTCTTGTTTACCAGGAGATATAAGGTCGAGCTTTTTAGCTTACCAGTATTGAATGAGATGGAGATTGAATTGTCAAGTGAGGCCAAATACTTGAGTGTTTATTTGAACAGTAAATTGTCTTGAAGGAGGAATACTCAGGAGAGGGTCAAGAGGGGACTTAACGCCTATTACACATGCAGAAACTCTACATTAGGTTGCTTCTACTTTTTAAGAGTTTTTCTTCAATTAGAAATTCATAGTTCTATTTTCTTTATCCTAAAACTTTTTATTGAATATTTTTTGCTTTAGAAATTTTTTTGTTCATAATAATGTCAAAAATCGTTAAAAATAATGAATCTAGTTTTTTATGCAAAATATTTTTCGATGGCACCCTAATGTAGCACCAAATGTTAATAAAATAACAAAAATGATTTAATAATTTCAAAAATGTAGAGAAATCTGCAGCTTATGATTAAAAAAAAGCTTACTTAATTAAAAAAGGTGTTATGCAAAATATATAGCCCAGAGATGGAAAAGGAAAATATTTGTTCAGTATCAAAATAAATTTCAAATAGTACTTATTTCGCTCTCAGAATACTAAAATTCAATTTTTTTTTAAATTTTTTATTTTGTTCAACTCAAAAAAAGTAATTTGTATATTTTGATATTTAAAATGGACGATTTAACAATATACCAAATCATAAAATTTTTATTCATATTAAATATTATAGTAAAATATGAAGATCTTAATAAATGAGGCCCTGTTATTAAGATAAACCTAAGGAGAAAAATGTCGTTCATCGAGCAATTCAGTATTAGTTTTCTTTAAATATAAATCATTATTAGATGTCTGAAATTTGGAAGATTTTCACTTCAATTTGATTTACAGAGCATAGAAACTTATTTGATAAAAAATTGGGCATATACTTATTTGAATTGTCCTAATAACATGAGCACCAATTGTAATTAAATGTAAATCAAAGGTGTTAAAAAAAAACATTCGAAAATTATATATGTATCTATATATCTCCAAAATATATTTTAATTTAAAAAATTGATTTTTAATTCGAATTGTGGAATATCCAGCTAATCGTTTGAAAGTATCAACTTTTCCATCCCTGATATAGCCATACAGAAAAGACAAGGCTCATATACAAGGTTAAGGCCATAGATTAACAACTAGATATTTATGTGAGAGAAAAAAACCTAATTCAATTGTCAGAAACCTAATTCAAACAAAAACAAAATACATGTCACAGTCACATATATTTTGTTTTTGTATTTTCAAAAAAATGAGTAAATTTTTTGAAAATTTAGTATAGGGTGGCTCTCACATAAACTTCTAGTTCTATTCTATGGTTAAGGCCAAAGAATACTAAGAATAGAAAATAGTACTCTTTCCTACAACAACAACATTTCTCTCTCTTCACATACAAGTTCTGTGTGAATTCAACACACTTGTGAGAGAGAAAAACAACAGAAAATAAACAAACCTTTCCTTTAAAATTTAAGGAAAATTGCACTCGCGACACACTTTTTCACTATCACACCATACTTTTATATTTTTTCACGCACTTTTATAGTATTTTTACTCCCGTAACACGAATATTTTCCACAAACTGAAAATATATTTTTTAAATTTATTTTTGACATTCCTTTTTTGTATGTTGAAATTTAAATTGAACGAACAATGTTGCTACTTTTGGTATTAAAAATAAAACTGAATTTAAAATAATTTTAAATTATTTTCATATTTATCTACAAAAAGCAAAAAAATGTAATTATATTACTATTTGTGGATGTAAACCGCATCAAGAGATAAAAATCTGCGAATATAATTGTGATGAATTATATTTAATAATTTGTAAATACTCTTTTGTGCAACTATGTATGATTATGATGTGTGGTGAAAGTGGTTTCAGCACGAATACATATAAATAAAATTTGACTAACACAATCTTAAAGTTAGGTTTTTTTTGACAACAGAGTTAGGTTTTTTGGACAAGCCTTCTCTTCTTAGTATTCTTTGGTTAAGGCATTAGGGCAACAAATACAACAACCCAACTTGGAGTTTTTGTGGCTGTCAAAAATAAATATTGTAGAGCAGCGTTGCCATAACAGCATTTAAAGTGCAATTCTAGCACTTATTTTTCGGGTACTGCACTTTTCTTGCGAAAAAAGGTGCTAGATGCTTTTTAGCACCTTTTTATACTTTTTTGTAAATAAAATGAATTTTTTAGCATTAAAAGTGCATTTCTAGCACTTATTTTTTAGTTTTTGCACTTTAATTTTAATTATGGATAAATAAAGCACAAAATAGCTAAAAATGTCTTTGTATAGTTTACCGATCAAATCTTTTTTTGACAACTCCAAAACTAATTGTCTTAAGATATGATCAGACTAGACAAAATGACGTAACTACTATAAAAATATTTTCTGACTTCTCCATTTTAAGGGAAACATTTTTTACTAATTATTCATAGCTGACATTTTACCAAATTTAGAACGATGCTGTTTTTTCTTACAAAACATTTGCCATATCTAACAACTGTGAACAATTATTTGTAAAAGTAGTGGTTGCACAATTTTGGTAAAAACTTTGTACAATGTTTTAGAAAAATACCGATTATAAGGACAGCCTACGAAAAAATAAAAGAAGTAAACCCATCTCTTACATAGGGAATAAAATATTTTATCCAATACACGAATTAAAAAAGCCTTTCGACCAAAAAACTCTAAAGAGATGAACCCAATATTTTTATAAGATAAATTTTATATTCCAGTTCTTCATGCTCAGTGCTTATATTTCTATAAATTTATGTTCTTATTTTATTTTAACAAAATTATTTAAAATTATTTAATACATTTTTCAATAAGACATACTTATGTATGAAATTTACTGTGGTCCAAAAAATAATGAGAATACGTTCATAAGCAGGACAAATTTTTCAAGCTTTTGCTTGGAAAGTAAGCATTTGCATATTTCAAAAGGATTTCACAAAAATGCTTGTTTTTTAAATTTTTGCATAAATTTGCATATAATGGATACAAAAGTTAGTTTTCTTAACAAAAACACAATTTTTTTGTGATTTTTTGGAGTTCAATCAAATGATTTCTAAAAATTTTTTTGTGAGTATTTTAAGTCATTGTAAATATTGTAAAGAAAAAAATTCGGAAACGTCAAATATATTATTTAAAATTAAAACAGTTATATTTTTATAAACATCGAAATCTATTAGAGATTGAAAGTTAAAAAATGCATATTTGTGCATATTTTCTACACATTTATATATAAGAATGCATAAATTTGTTGGTTTTTATATACATATTCATGCTATTTTTGCATATTTCTGTGCATATTAAACCATTTTTTCGTGCTTTTTCAAACGCATATTGCAATTTTTTTTTGTGCATAAAAAACTTGCCCTATTCATAAGTATAAAGATAGGAAGTTATTCTGAATTGATTTGTTCCTTTAGAATTAATAATATGAGCAATATAATGGGCGTAAACCATACAAATTAAGAAAGAAATTGTGTATATATGCATAAATAACAAAAATGTTTATTCTAATTACTTAATTTAAAATTTAGCACTTTTTTCTAAAAAATTGCACTTTTTAACAATCATTTAGCACTTATTTTTCCTAAATTGCACTTTTTTAATAGCCATTTAGCATTTTTTCTCAGAGAAGTTCTGGCAACACTGTTGTAGAGAAAAGTAAATGTAGAAAAATTGTAACTGTATGTGTTCGGATTTATATTTTGGTTTATATTGTTGAACCAAATTTTCTGAATGTTTTGCTTCATGATTCAATACATAAACTTGCTATAAATTCACGAATTATCTTTAAATTAGGAATTTAATCTCAAAAACACAATAATAATATTAAAAAATTGTTATTAAACTTTTTCACAAATTTTTTATATTTTTTTTATTTGTTTATTTTCTCACACAAACACTTAAAAAAATTGACTTCCGAAAAACCAAAACAAAAATCAGCTGGGTTAACAACTTCACCTTGTAAATACGCCTTGCAGAAAAGATTAATTTAAATCGATTTTAGGCAGATTATTAAAATTTTAAAAAATTTTGTTAGTTTTCGTATTTTTTATTTATTTTTGTTTATTTTCAATTAATATTTTTGAAGACTTCATAAAATGTTCACACTAAGGAAAAACTTAAGGGATAGGAATATAACACTTAAGTGATTAATAAATAATAATTGCAATATCTTTTTTTTGTCCCTAGCCTTGTGATCGGTAATGTTTTGATTTTATGTGTATCAATAACAGGTTTATATCCTTAATTTTTGGGTAAAGTGCGGTAAAATAGAAAAAGCTTATTTTTCTTTCATAAAAATACAAAAACGTACAAAACTACGCGAACGCAAAAATCCAAATTGTTTACCCAAAAAGAAAATATCAAACTATTTAAAAAATACTATTTTTCAGTATATTTGAATGTTTTTAATTTTTTTAATAAAACTTCACTTTTATTAAAAAAACAAACTCATTTTCTTTAAAATTTTTTAATGTATATTTTTTAATTATTTGACAATTTCAACGGGAACGTTTTCCCCATGATATAACTACAGAAGGCAAAGTATATACAAGTAGTCCGACTCTTTGGCAGAAGTACCTAACTCTAAGAGTGTGTTAGTGAAAAAGTTCATCGATGATGTCGTCTAAATTTGTCGTCAAGAAAATGCATGTAGAGGACAAGTTTGATTAAAAGTCACTTATATTGTCATCTTACCCCATTTTTGGCGACTTCAATATCAAAATATACTGAATTGTCGTACATATTTAGTTCGGTGACAATATGAGTAAAATGTCCAGCGAGAATGTTGTGAATTAAACCAAACACACGACATGCTGCATGACTGCTGCATGACAATGTCATCAATACCTATCAGATAAATAAAAGCATTAATAAAACCATTAAAAAGTAGAGAATGTTGTAGCTGAAGTGGTAAGTGCGCTTGACTATTTAATAAGAAAGAGAGAAATTGGTGGCCTGGGTTCAAATCTAGGCGGAACCCAACTTTTTTTTCATTTATTTTTCTTAAAATGGTTGACGAAAATATACATGACACTGTCGCTCAGGTTATCGTTGATGACTTAAGTGCCCTTTGTTCGAAAATGTCACCAATGTTTGTTCGGAGCTGTCGTACATGTGTCATCGAAGACTGTGACAAATCATCAAGACATCGTCGATATTTTCTACAAGACATGGCCTGCTGGGTACCTAACTTTATGTATGTGTTAGTAACAAAAAATGAAATGTGTTTGTGCTTTTTTTATTTTCTTAAAACAAACAGTTATATAAAAATGTTTTAAATTTAAAATTGTTTGAATTTTTAATACTAAAAAATAGAAACTCTGATACACCAAATAATTTCTGAAACAAAGCGAAAAAAAAAAAAATTATGAAAATAAAAATTTTCGGTTTGATCAAAATGGACCTGTAGTGCGATTCAGTAACTTGATTTAACGATAATCGAATCGTTAAAAATAGTAAACAACAAAATTGTCGATTTCGTTATTCTGTAACACTTTTAACGATACTTGTTTGGGTTAACTTAGAGACAAAAATATGTACTTCCAAGGTTATAGTCCATGCTTCCACGTTTTTTGGAAGTAGTGATCATTTTTAAGAAAACCATTAACTGAAGTATATATTAATCTATATCAAAGGCATAATTTAATCAATCGCCGTCTTTAAATTGTTAAAAAATTTCGATTTGTCTTCAATTTTTTTGTTTTTCTTTTTTATTTGGTTTGGAACTTTACTTTTTTTTTAGTATTTCCTTGTAGGGAGATGCCACATGTCAACAATAGTTAAATACAATTGTTTAAGAATACTTAGTGAATCATACAATCGTTACTACAAACAACAAATGCTATTGACAAGTCTTGCGTTTGTCGAATCGTTAAAAGTTACTGAATCGCACTACTGGTTTTAAAATAAAAAATTTGCATTTAAAAATTCTGTGTTATTGTTTTTGTTTTCAGTTCTCTCAATTCACACGGCACCCGTATATGTGAGAGTGCAATTTCAAAAATAGAGAGTCAGACTACTTTGTAATTCTTGTTGAGTCAGAAAATTAAAAAAAAAAAAAAAAGATATACATATAAAATATTTTTGTTCGCACTTGAATTTTCAAATATTTCTTGCAAAAATCAACAGCAGAATTCTATTTTTGTAAATATTACTTTTCGATTTTTCGACATTTTTTAATTTTTAAATAGTCAACTTTTCGACTTTTTCAATTCTTTTTGACTTTCGACTTTTTCCGACTATTTTCGACTTTTTGACTATTTTCGACTTTGTTCGACTTTTGGCATCAAGAAAGTCGATTTATCGACAATTTTCTAATCAAAAAGTCGATTTCGACTTTTTACAACAAAAAGTCGATTGTTCGATTATTCAAAAGTCGATTTGATAAACCCTAGTTCAGACACTCTAGTTATACCCTACACCACCATAGGTGGGGAGGGTATTATGCGTTTGTGCTGATGTTTGTAACACCCAAAAATATGTGTCTAAGACCCACCTTAAAATATATGAAATTTGGTACATAGGCTTCCTTTGCTCCAGGGACGAAGCCTATTGAAATTGGTTATCATCGGTCCATTATTTCACCTAGCCCCCATACAAATGTCCTCCCGGAAAAGGGTTTAACGATCATATATCCCTTAAATATAGCAATATTTTAATGAAATTTGGCACATATAAGTTTCATATAAGTCCAAATAAGTGTTTCGATTTTTAAAAAGATCGGTCCATAATTACTCATAGTTCCCATATAAACCCCTTTTCAGAAAATCACTTAACGGGCATAAATCCCATTAAAATGTTAGTATCAAGTTAATATTCGACACAAATAAGTTTTATATAAACATAAATGATAGTGTCAAATTTTATAAAGATTGGTCCATAATTTACCATAGCTCCCATATAAGGCCCCATTTTGGGAATCACCCAAAAGTGAATAAATTCATATAAATGTCAGCATCAACGTAGTATTCTTAATTCTCATGTTTTATTTTACATTTATGAATATCGGTCCACATTTGTCTTCAAGTCTAATAAAGGACCCCTCCCCGAATTATACCGTACACAATGGTGTAGGGTATCATATGGTCGGGCTTGACCGACTATATCTTTTTCTCTCGTTTTTGACTTGTTTTTTGAAAAACTTAATGAGTTTAAACATTACTGTTCACATAACATTTTATTGTGTTTTTCCTTTTGGCTTGTTTTTCGTTTGCCAAAATATTTTCACAAATTTTTTATTTAAATAAAAATTTCACACACAATCACTTTCAAATTCAAAAAATAACATTTCTAAACAAATAAAATTTATGAAAAATATAAATTTCATTCATAATTTTTTGTTTTTAAACTGTTTGACAATTTTTACAAATTCTTTATTCAACAAATTTCTATGTACTAAAAATACTAAAAATTTCTTCCCTGTATGGAAATTTAGTATGTTTTTATCATGATATAAAAAATAGAAGGTAGTTCCATTCAGATTGTATTAATTTAAAATCACTTTCTGACAAGCTTAAGGATTATGACAATTGATAAAAAAAATGCTACCATATTTATATGTATAAAATCTGACATTTTCATAAATAAATTAAATTTGTATATTTATTTATTTCAAATTTGTAAATTATTTCAAATTGTAAAGAAATATAATTTAAAAATTAAAATATCAAATATAACGGAAGACAAAAGTAATTACACCGTCAAATTTCAAGCTGTACGGTTTCTCATCATTGAATCTCAAGTAGAAACTTGTAAAAGGAAAGGTTGGAGTAACAAGCTAAATATAAGCATCAATTTATGATGTCCTGATCATAGACATCAATTATTTCTTTCCAGGGGCCAATCGGTGTAATCAACGCCATCGTCCAATCAGCATAGGTGTTTAGAGCTTGCTAATATTTTGATGTTAAAGCCTTTTATGATATATATGTATTATGTATATTAATTATATGCTGCCCTAGTGTCCAGTTATGAAATGGTTAAAAAACAAATCACGTTAAAATCTTTACATTTTTGTTTTAATTTTTTTGTGTACAAGATGAATTAAAATCACTTGGCGAATCTATCCCATTGGATGGGGTAGTTTCGACGTTTTTGGTAACTTCACAAATTTACAATAAATATTAGCTTAACATGAAGGTAGTCAGGATTAAAAGGGCTTAAATAAAAGCCAACATATCGAGCCTTGACCGCCAAAATACCGTAGCCGACAACATTATCGTGTTTTGATGAAAATATGTAATTTAGAATCAAAATTTCATCGACGTATTAAGTGTAATTTCAGATTTATTGCGAAAGCAATTTTATCGTAAGTGGCATTTTTAATAATACTGCATTTTAAACAAAAAGTAACTAATGCTCCCCCGTCTACCCTAATCCTAAAATACAAGCATCATACATTAATTTTAATAAAAATTAGATCAATCGCCATAATTTTCATATGAATTTAATTATCATATAATATTATTACACAATCTGGTTTTAAAAATTCCTTGAAATTCAAAAGTCGTTTTAAAAATCTGGTAATGTTTGTTAAAAATGTTTACAAAAATAAAACTTCAAAAATCCTTATTTTTGTAAACAAAATTTTGATTGGAACTACCTTCTTTTCTTTATATCATGGTTTTTATTGTGTTAAATAATTAATCAACACGAATCGAGATGTTTTTTGCCTCAAAAACCGGTATTTTTAAAATTCTAAAAAAATTATATATTGTTGATATAATTTTTCTCCATATGGATACAATATTTCAAGTTGGAGCCTTATTTAGTTTAGAAGTTATAGACAAAAATAAAATCCAATTATTAATAACTCCTAAGCTCTAGAAAATAAAATGTTAACTTTAGTGTAAATTTGAAAACAAAAATATTACCTTTAAAATGATATATAGTGAGTTACTTTAGTTCGAAAGTTCAAAGGTCACAATAAGACTAACAAAAAATAAATCATTATATATCCGAAAACGATATCTTTAAAATGCTAGAGAAAATATATAATATTAATTAGAGCCCTGCAAACTGTGTCTTATAAGGCTGTACAAGCCACTTGATATTTTTCAAGTGTTGTTATCAGTGTGTGTGCGGAGTAATAAATACTGTTCTGCAGGCACTTAAAACCATACAAATACTGCGTGTGTGCTTCAACTTTATGAACAAATCATGAGTGTGCTATGATAACGACCAAACAAGCCTCTCAAAGGCTTGTATAAAAAAATACAAGCCTTTTGACCACTTGCTTGCTTCAATAAGGAAAAAAATTGTGTTTTCTTTTTTATTAAAATTATATGTGTGTGTGTGCGTTCATGACAGTATAAAGTAATTTCGTAAGTAAAACAGTCGTTTAAAAGTATTGTTTATAAACTTATTGTTATTTACGATCAAATAAATTATTAATGTTACTAGTTATAACAATTTAAAGAAACATGCAGATGTTCCATCGTATTCTTAACATTTGGGAAAATTTATTAGTCAAGGAGTAAACGTATATGGAAACGAATTTGAAAAATGAAAAGACATTGTTCTATATTATTTCCTTTTAGTTTTAAAATATAATGATTACTTAGTAAATATAAATTAAATGCAATAAAATCTATCATAATATAAATAAGTACAATTTTAAAATTTTTTATAAACATACAATTAATTATAAGACTAACTTTATTGAAAATATAAATAAATACTAAAGATAAACATTTTCTAACTTACATATGTAACTGACAGTTTCAAATGTCAACTTTAATTTTTTTACTTTTTTAACTCTTAATAAAGAGTATTTTTTAATAACTTTATGAATTCACCCTTTTACATTTATTTAGAAAAGAAGAACCAACAATAAAATATAGACATACTGTATATATGTGTGTGTATGCAAGAATGTTTATAAACAACCACTTTTTAAACATTATGAAAATTTTTTGCTACACACAGCAACTACGTATTACAAAAAACAAACAAATCATTAAGCCCACTTGAAATCTTTAAATCATTTCTCAACGTCTTGTATGATTTGCTTTTTTTTGCCACACCACTTGCACCACTTGTTTACGATAAATGATTTGAACGCACGGATTTGCAGTCGCTCATACACAGTACACACTTGCTTTGCTGCGGGCAGCGAACAGTACGAACAGTATTTATTGTTGTTTTTGCACATGTTGGCTATGAAACACACACTTGAAATTCAAGTGTGTTTGCTTTTCAAATCATCTTGCGCAGGAGACTAATATTAATACAACTCTTCTTTATACTTAAGCAAATATAAACTGAAGTCATATTTTGTATATAAAATTTTATTTTTTTTTTAAATATGTGGTAACAGAAAAAAATTGTTTCAAAATAATTTTTGTAAATATTTTAAATTTTACATACAAAAAAATGTGTTTTTTTCATATTTTGCTTTACAACTCCTAAACCAAAAGAGGCTCCAACTTGAAATTTGGCACATTATCAATATATATATTTTTTTAGGAATTTTAAAATACCGTTTTTTGAGATATTAAGTTTTGATCTTTATATTATGGATTTTGACCTTTGAACTTTCGAAGTATATAAATATTTTACTTGTCTTTTTAAAGTCAATAAGGGTTTTCATTCAACCGGATAAATCTACACAACTCGTAAATTTATACGTATTATTTACATGTTGCATGAACGCGCCTTGTAAATAATTGGTATTCTCTTATTAATTTTTCGGAAGTTTTGGCAAATAAAATAAGTTTCCAACTTTTTTTATTTTTATACTGTTTTTTTTTTATCCATTTGAATATAAAAAATTTTAAAATTAATAATATTTCCTTTTTTCAAATGTAAAAGTTTACGAATTCGTTTACACATTGAGATTGAAGCGTAAACATTTATAAGTTGTGTAAATAATTTTTCAAACAAAGTTTGACAAATTTTTTACAAGCTTATATATTTATCATATTTATGAGTTTTACGAGGCATTTATGTGATTGAATGAAAACCCCTAATGTGTTTTTCTATTAAATTAAATAAAAATAAAAATTGTACAATGCAAGGTAGATTAAGAAGGTAACGACATTAAAACAGCAGATAATTTTTTTCTTTTTGAAATCAATATGGCTGCCTGTGTTTTGTAATTTGGGTGTCAAATTTTTGTTTATGTTTACATTTTTTTTGCTTACTTTTGTCTTATTGCGGCTTTCTCCTCTCTTTTTACTACATGAATTGTTTTTGTTTTTTGTAAAGAAACATGTGAAATGACAAAATTAAAGTTGACATAAGAAATGCTAATGCAAAAACAAAATACATGAGGTTTTTTTGGTGTTGTAGTTGTTGTAGAGTTGTCGTTACCTTCTTAATCTACCTTGGTACAATGTATATTTTAAAAGTTATGAGCAATAAACTGTGATTACTTTGGGAAAAAATTCTACCGCTTTTTAATTTTTGAAACGTCATATTTTTGGACCGGGAAGATATCAAATCTGAAAATGTCTGTTTTTTGTCCGTTTTGATATGGAATCACTCAAATACTAAACCAAATTGAAAATCCGTATAAGAAAACTGGTCTTAAACTTGTTTTATATAAAAGAAGTTTAATTTTCTTTGATAAGTTTTTATTATATATAATTTTTAAAAACAACCTCATTATTTTATAAGATTTATTTAAAACTGTTCTTGCATGTCTGTTAAATTTAAAAAGATTATTAAAATTGATTTCAAAATATTTTAGACTATTTACAAATTGTATCTCTACTCCATCAAAAAAGAGTTTCAATCTTTTACTCTGAGGAACAACATAATTTTTGAATTTTCCCGAAGCATTGCGGAGACAAATTGATTTACACTTAGCAGCATTTATTTTCACCCCCCAATCATTGTAAAAGTTTCTAACAATTTGAAGATGATAATAATCTTGATTCAAAGCGTCAATAGGGGATTCACTATGAGAATATAGAAGGGAATCATCCGCATAAAGCAGACTTGTTGAATTTGATGAAATGTAAGGAAAATCATACATAAAAATATAGTATAGGTGTGGAGCTAAAATGGAACCTTGTGGAACGTCGCACTAAATTGTACTAATATTTGACAATTCACTATTAAATTGTACACAATTTTCGTTAAAAAAAAACTTTGGAAAAGTTTAACTATATTAGCACTGAATCCTATTTGAATTAACTTATAAAGAATGCCGTTATGAAATGCATGGTCGAAAGCCTTTTCAACGTCCAATGAAATCGCTACCGTACAGAAACGATTACTTTGAAATACATGAAAAAAACAATTCATTTAGTTTATGTTTTTTAGAAAACAACTCGTTTTTCATAAAATCTTTATATGTGAACATAGCATTAGGTTTTGTTCTATCGTATTTTTATTACCGATAAAATACGTAATATTTTATTTTTCAAAAATAAAATAGATTTTAAAATAACTGACAAAATCATTGTTGTATTATCTCATATATTCTGGTTGGCAACTCAACACACAATTCTTAAGAAAATATTACTAAAGCAAGTGTCAGAAAACCGCTCTCATGAGCACTTTAATCAGAATGAATTTAGAAAAGTAATTAAAGAAAAACAATAAAAAAAATATTTTTATCAATTCTAATTGTAATGTTTCTCACTGTTATTAAATATGATTATTAGAAGCTAAAACAATTGAATAAAAAACATTTATTTTAAGCCCACTAAGCAAAGCAGGTGTAGTAAAATCAATAGTTACCTTTGGCCATCAATTAGACCAAAAGAAATCTTAACTATGGCACCTTTAAAAATACCAGAAAATAAAATAACATGTAAGTTGAATTTTGCAACATATTTAAATGTATAAAATTTCTCAGGAACATAAATAAATTGAAGATAATTACGAAGTACTATAGTTCACATTCAAAATTGTGATTAGCCATTATTTGCATGAACTTCAGCAGTATCAAAGTCCAAGTAACCATAATAATATTCTGTTTTCATTTTAATTTCCTTATTATGTATTAAACTTTATTAATGCAAAATTATGTGTAATAAGTGTGCGATTAATTACTTTTTACAGTGGTTTATGAGAAAACATGTAGGAAAATTATAATCGGTCAAGCGCCATAATATGACACCCTACATCATTGTTCATTCAATTTAAATTAATATTTAAGGGAAGTCTTCTAAAATTCGATAGTGCGATTCACGTTTATTTAAATACAACTTTTTGTGCCAAGTTGTATGTGTATTAAGGTGACTTACTTAAAGAAGTATTTCTGGTATTACGTTTATACGCATCAAAAAAATAATAACTCACTCCCAAATCCGAATTATCCGGATCATCGACTCGAGATTCTCACAAGTTAACTAGAAACGTAGGTATTCAATAACAAAAATAACAAAAAGCGCATAATTTTTATTGTAATCGAGCTGAATGACGCTGCGTTGCATACAATCTAAAAGTTTAATAAAAAAAATTAAAAAACGCAAAAACTTCTTTGCCCCTTCATTTTCAAATATCAATGGTTCCCGTAATGCATCTTTTCAAAAAATTATTTCAAGTGAAGTGCAAAAAAAAACTGCAACATTTTTGATATTTTCATTAATTTAAAAGAAAAGATTCCTTTTGATCATTAGAAAGCACAGCTAATTCTAATTTATCTGGCCTGATCTCTAATGTATTATTACAAGAAAAAAGTATTATCAAATGGTGCTGCTATATACAAAAAAAAAAAAAAAAACAATAACTCCACAACTCAATTTGTCGGAATTCACACACAGCAATTTTACTTGCTACAATTCTGAGTTTATAGGAGAGAGAGGAGAAGGAAATACTGAACATTTACATTCTTTTTACATCTCTCGCTTACGAAGTCATAATTGCGACAAGAAAAATTTCTGTGTGTGAACTATGACTTTGAAAGAATTATAGTAAGAACATACACATTTAAAGAAAACTTAAATCTAAGTAAAAAATAAAATGGATTTTAAAGACAAAAAATTAACCGAAAATACAATAAAACTTATATTTATGATATTCCAGAAAATATTAAATATTTTAGTAAAAACGAATAAAAAAGAAGTTTTCTTTAAAATTTAATACTTAAATAAAACAGTCTTTAATGAAGCCAATTTTTAGAAATATTGACCCTTTAGTTTAATTTTTATACGATGAATTATATGCACTAATTTTTTCGTGGGCAGTAATTACAGTAATTGAATATTTAATATTCGTAATTGAAACTGAATTTTAGATTTTTCTGTGTAAAATTTGAATTTAATTTGTTAAAATACTGCCATGATTTATTTAACCCTTTCAGTACATGTTTTTAATGTGTAGGCCAAAATGTACAATTTTTTAGTTTTTCAACGCAATATTTTTGTAGTTAAAAATAAAGAAAAGGTTTGAAGTAATAGTAATGAATAAAATTTAATCTAAAAATCTGTTTAGGTTTTGATAAGTGACCAAATAAAAATACTCAAAGGGGTAATTATAAAAATATTTGAAATTATTAATTTAACTCTGTATGCCCAATGTTATTTTTTATTTGTTGTATAACCAATGTTAGTCGACTCGACTAACACTCCCGAAAAATGAACCCAGTGAAGCTGGCGGTCTTTCAAATTCTTAAAAGTTACTGAAAAATTGAAATACTTTACATTCTTATATATTTCATTAAAACACATTTGTATTTGACTGGGTTTTCAATTTATTATTATTGAAATTATAATATGTTCTTATTCAGTCTGAGTTAAATCTCTATGTAGCAATGTTAGTCAATCGACTAACATTGATCATGCAGGGTTAATTAATTTTATTCAGACTCAAGTTCGTTTAATGCAATAATCAATGAAGAATATATTTTGAAAAAGTTTTATTAGACACTAGCAGAATGGAATGCGATTTCCGACGAACAGTGGGTTGAACTATAGCGAAAATGGGGATTAATTCATGGAAGCTTTAATTCAAAAAATATATACTTTTTTATTAATTTATATTAATAAAAACATAAAATATTACAATTTAAAATAAAAATATCTTGGGAAAACAATTTTTTTTTTTTAAATTGTTATAGTTACTTTTGTTTTTCAGGGAAAATGGTCTTTATTTCCACATTTTGTTGTAACTTTTGAACTAAAAGCTATATATTAATAAATCAAACTGTAAATTGAAGTATATTTATGATTCCAGAACAGGCCTGTATATTATAATCAGGGCACGTTTTTATATGCACAAAAATAATTGAAATATGCGCTTGAAAAAGCACGAAAAAATGGTATAATATGCACAGAAATATGCAAAAATAGCATGAATATGTATATAAAAACCAACGAATTTATGCATTCTTATATATTAATGTGTAGAAAATATGCACAAATATGCATTTTTTAACTTTCAATCTCAAATAAATTTCGATGCTTATAAAAATATAACTATTTTAAGTATCATATTTGACGCTTCCGAATTTTTTTTCTTTACAATATTAACAATGTACTCAAAATACTCACAAAAAATTTTTAGAAATCATTTTATTGAACTCCAAAAATTCACCAAAAAATTGTGTTTTTGTTAAGAAAACTAACTTTTGTATCCATTATATGCAAATTTATGCAAAGATTTAAAATATAAGCATTTTTTGTGAAATTCTTTTGAAATATGCAAATGTAAGCCATTTTACATTTGATTAACAATACAATGTTTGAAAAAATAAGCAAGTGATTTGAAATCGACACTAAAAAGTTAACCGATTTGAAATCACAAATCGTTTAGGTGATTTGAAAAAAAAGTGATTTCCAGAACATACCTGTATCAGGTATGTTCTTTTAAATGATTTGAAAGCAATGAATAAAACAACAATGAAAACCGTGGATTAAAAACACAATTTATATACAGCTCTTTTTCAGCACTAAGTACTTCCTTCGAAAGCAACAAAATGTTTAATTAAATTTTCTTGCTGGAAAGTTATTTATATCAAATCAAATATCAAATTATCACATCTGCTTTACAAAACAAAATGTTTTGCTCAGAAATAATAAATAAAATAAATAATAAAATAAAATTGTATAAGCATTTTTCGTACTGAAGACAAAGTTAAGTGATATTTTCGATTTAAATATTAATTTTAAATTCCATGATTTTTTGTCATATTATAACTTAACCGCTAACATATTTTTGTTAAAATTCAAACAATAAAAATCTTGAATTCAGTAGAAAATTTTGACTAATCGATTATTATTTGGTACAAAAATTCACTACACACCACAGTTCACCTTACAACACTCAAATTAAACGTTTATGACACACTTTATCTATAACATTTAAGTGCTTTTTTCGTTTTCGTATCAAAGCGGTTATACGTAATCTTTCACTCAAACAATTTTTGATAACTGCTATAGTTCCAAAAATATACAAACATTTATATTTTAACTCTTAAGTTTTGCTAATCCACTTCTTTTCTTTGTTGATTTTTAATTTAAAATTTGTTTAGTAAGTAGCATGGAACCAAATACAATCACCAATGCAGATGGAACTTCGGGCATTAAAAGATATAGACATGCAGGAGATTTAACCGGAGAACCTCCAACTAGAGAGGTAATCAAAAAGAAAGAAAATTAAACAAAATAAACTCATATGAATATTTTTCTCTTTATAAATAGTTTGCTGAAGTATCCATTCCAGTGCCTTGGGGTCATTTAGCTGGCAAATGGTATGGTCCACAAAATGTACAACCGATTTTAGGTTTACATGGTTGGCAGGATAATGCGGGCACATTTGATATGCTTGTACCTCTGCTTCCGCCAGATATAGCGTTTCTTTCTGTTGACTTACCAGGTCATGGTTTGTCGTCTAGACTACCAGATGGTTGCTACTATAATACCTTAGATAATTTATATATCATACGGGTGATAATGAAACAATACAAATGGGAAAAGCTTTCACTGATAGGACATTCAATGTCATCGATTATTGGTTTTGTTTTTGCTGCTGTTTTTCCAGAAAAAGTTGACATGTTCATAGGCATAGATGCTTTGAAACCACACCAGCGACCATTTCCCAGTGTTATACGTACCATGGAGACACGTATGGATGAATTTTTACGTGAAGATGAACGTAATCGTAATAAAAATGAACCTCCCAGTTATACATATGATGAGCTGATAGAGCGTATTTACGTTGGTACATTCCATTCGGTCAATAAAGATCTTTGCAAACACATGCTGGCACGCAACATACAAAAATCGGAAAAATATCCTGATAAGTATTTCTTTACACGGGACAGACGCCTAAAGTTTTACAATTATGCTGTTGGCTCTCAGGAATTGTGCGTAGAAATGGCCAAGCGTATAACATGTCCCTACATGTTTATAAAAGCCCGTAATTCTTCCTACTTTGAGGATAAAAAGTATTATGATGAAGTTATGGATGTGTTAAAAACCAAACCAAATTTTGAATATTTAGAAAGTGATGGTAGCCATCATTTGCATATGAATAATCCAGAGTCTATTATTGGACCAATTGTTGATTTCATTAATCGTTTTGGACCAGTAGCGAGAGCAAAACAGGCTAAAGCCGCCAAAGAGAAAGCTCAAGCCGATAAAGAAAGCAAACTGTAAAGAAGCTTGATGGTAGAAGTATACAACTCGGGAAGGATATACTTAATAACATATTTAATGAAATGCTATTAAACTTTTTTGATAATGTATGTATTTTATTGTTGTATTTTTTAGATATAAGAACTTTTTAGTTTTGTATAAATTGATAATATATGTACAGTGTCTCACTAAAGTATTTGAATTTTTTTAATTAATAAAAACGGTTTTATTACGTGATTTAAAAAAAATCTTATATTTATTAACTGAATTGTGTTTGTCTATTTGTTTACTTTATAATGCAAAAAACTACAATCAAAAATATTACATTGTTTCCAAGTTATTCCAGAAATAAGTAGTATGAAAAGTTATCGAATTTACCTCACAAAAGTATTTGAATTTTTATCACCTTTATATTTGAGAATGTCAAACAAAATAAAAATAGTTTGTAATTTTTATGAATAATAGGTCATAAGTATCACCATTAAATATTTACTGATTTATTTCTCCAATTTGGAGTTAAAGTTTGTGGCATTTTTAGTCCATTTTTTTATTTAATGGATTAAGAAGGTTGATTTAGGACGAACACGTATATTTTTCTTCTATAAATGACAAATATGATAATCTTTTTTGTCATTATAGTAAAAAAATAATAAGTATTTAGTTCCTTATAAACTTTTTTGTTAAAACGCCATATATGAAGGATCCAAGTCGGTAATTATGAGGCATTGCACCATTAAAAATGTAATATCTTAAATATCAAGCCCATTTTGGTACCCTTCGTATCAAAAATTTATTTCAAAATGTTGGGAAATATCTTCCCGATATATAGACATTGATAAATTTGGAGACTAAAACACCTGACAACGATATAGCTCCAAAATATACCGACATAATTCTATTTGGTTTTATTTCTCTAATTACTTAGCCATATTATTTTCATCAATATAAGTAATATTAACAGAATAGTAAACTTTTTCGGAAATTTTTACTTTTTTATAGAGTCCCTATAGCTTGAAAGACGTATAGTTATGTAACTTAAAATATACCTCTTGTCGCGTTTTATACTATGGCACCAATTGGCTTTGTATTTTTGTAGCCGGTATTCAAGTCTCCTATTTTATAATAGCAATCTGAAAGTTTTGTTAAAATATGTGGACCAATACTTCAGTAAAATGGGCTTAATATTGAATATTTTCAATATTTAGAACTTTTGCAGTGAAAATTACACTGGTCAACAAAAAAATCCTCCCCCATAGACAAATAGTTGGACTTGATGTATTTGATGTGCTAAATACGAATCTGCTTTCAGTTTTTTTCCATCTGGTCTGGATTTTTTTTATGGGCGTGTCTAATATTTCGCCCATAGTAAGGCCATTACTCTAGTATATTTCCTCATAACTCAAGAATGGTGTGCACGATTGATCAAAGTAATACACCAAAAGATGCGTACTAAAAATATCTTCAAATTTCCCAAACTTAATTTTTTTATGTGCTCAATAGTTTCGGGGTTATTTTGAAATAAGTGTCCGAAAAAAATAATTTTCATGCAAAATTGTGCATCAGTTCAAAAAATTGATGCACAAATCTAAATTTTATTCACAGTTAAGTAAAAATACTTATGTTACATACAATTGAGTAGAAATACAGTGGTGGCCAAAAAAACATTTTTTTTTATTTTTTCTTGAAACAAAAAATAGGTGGACTAGGTGGATTTTGACGAGTTAAACAAGAATCTGCATCCACTTTTTTTCTATCGGGTACTGATATTTTTTTATGTGCATTACTAATATCATCACCTCATTCAGCGGTCACACTATAAAATTAGGGAGTGGTTTGTCAAACTTATGCTATAACTCAAGAACCCTTTACACGATTTTGATAAGTGATACATTAAAAGATGCAAGGTATGTCAACAATATTTTTCATTCGCTCAAGAATTTCAGAATTATGGATCAAAATTTTCACCAACTTTCAAAAAAATAAATTTTAAAATTTTCGGTACTAATTACCGAATAACTACGGAAATATTAACTGGACCAAAAATTATATAAATTCAGCTCAAAGACAATTTAGGTCGCTATATATTAAAGTTCAATTTATCTTAATTGGACAAATTGTTCTCGAGTTATACAAGTGTGACTGCCTAAAGGCGGGATCATAGTAGTCATGCCCATAAAAAAAACGAGAGACGAAGATATAGTCGGTCAAGCCCGACTATATGATACCCTACACCATTACCATCCACATAATTTTGCTTTTACTTATATAAAATTTACTTGTGTTAAATATTAACATAATACTAACATTTGTATGGGATTTATGCACGTTAAAGTGATTTTCGGCAGAGGAGTTTATATGGGAGCTGTGGTTAGTTATGCACCGATTTTCATGAAATTTGGCAGACGGATTTTTGCTGATATAAAACTTATATGTACTAAATTTCATTAAAATATTCCTATTTTTAAGGCATCTATAAGTGTTAAAACTCTATTCCGGGAGGACATTTGTATGGAAGCTAGGTGAAATAATGGGCCGATCATAACCAAGGCTTCGTCCTTGTGCTGAAAAAAGCATATGTACCAAATTTCATCAAATTATCTTCAAAATTGCGACCTGTACTTTGCGCACAAGCTTTACATGGACAGCCAGCCAGCCGACCAGACGGACGGATGGACATCGTTAAATCGACTCAGAAAGTGATTCTGAGTCGAACGGTATACTTTAAGGTGGGGGACCGAAGATTTTTTCTCTGCGTTACAACTTCTGCACAAACACATAATACCCCAACCACCTTTGGTGGTGTAGGGCATAAAAATCAATGCGTGATAGAAAAAAAGTAAAAACTGATTCTTATTTAGCACATTGAATTCTATCTGATCCACCTATTTTTTTTATTTAAAACAAAAAAATTTTTTTTTTTTTGCCCACTAGTGTATTTCCACTTAGCTATAGTTATGCATGGGTATCCAAACTTAACTGTGAATCCAATCAAGATTTGTACATCAATTTTTATGATACGTAGCTTTATTTACTCTTAGTTTTGTCAACTTTGAGATAAAGGTGATAAACTTAAACATTTTTGATGTTTTCACTTTAAAAAAAAGTTGTAGTAAAAAAAAGAAATCTTGATTTTTTTTTTTTTTTTTTTTTTTATGATTAGTTTTTATTGAATCTTTCATTTTCAGAAATTTACAATAAGTATTAAAATCTTAACCTAAACTTAAATTAATGTTGATATTGCCACTGCTTCTTAGACGTCTGTGACCCTCAAATGTAAGCAGATCCCTTGCAAGGGGGTTTGGGTGTTCCGCTAATTTCTTCATTTTGCATGAAAAAAATTTTTTCCGACACTTTTTTCGAAATATTTCCTAAACTATTGAGCGGATAAAAATTTGATAGAAAAGCGATTTAAAGCTAATTTTATTCCGCATATCTTGGTATATCATTTATATAAATCGTACATACCGTTCTCAAGTAATAGTGAAATATACTCGAGTAATCGGCATATTTAGGGCACAATATTAGACACGCCCATAAAAAAAATCCCGACCTGATGGAAAAAAACTGAAAGCAGATTCGAGTTTAGCATGCGGTATTCCATCTAGTCTACATATTTTTTTTGAAGGAGATCGAAAATGTTTTTTTTTTTTGTCGACCAGTGTTATTTTTCGAAGACATGACAAAGTTCATTTATATTTCCAAATAAAACAAATTAAATTAAAGAAATAATTTAGGAAAAATTTCCTTTTTTGTAAGATAAATGTAAAAATTTGACCCTCAAATTTATAAATGCTTAACAGTGTTACTTAATAACAATAATTATAAAAAACATATCTCTTTTAACCTTTTTTTGTTTTTTGAGTATCCTCAAATATAAAAAATTAAAAAATTCAAATACTTTTGTGAAGTACCTGAAATGACTGCACGTGTTATTTTTCTCAATTTATCGGAAACGATTAAACATTTTGTGCTACTTTTTGCAGCATTTGGTAGAAGACAAATCTGGCAAAAAAATCCGATTCATAAAAATATATTTTTTATTTACCTAATGAGTGATTCCATGTCAAAACGGATAGCAATCGGATTTGACATCCCCGATTTCAATGAAATTCACTACAAGCATTTACCATTAGAAATGTTTCCGAAAACATGAAATTTCGGTCCGGAATTATGACGGTTTAAAAAATGAAAAAATGTTAAAAATTTTACAAATGATTACTTATTTAACTTTTAATAACTTCTTAAATATGCATGGTAGATCTCTAGTTGTTGCTGCACATTCAAGACAAAGATATTACCTTCATAACGATATAAACAAAGTTTTTTACATCAAAAGTTTAAAGGTCAAAGTTGGAGATAAAAAAATTCAAATTATTATAACTCAAAAACCGGTATTTTTAAAATTCTTAAAAAGTTATATATTGTTGACATAACTTTTCTCCATATGGATATAAAGTTTCTAGTTGGAGCCTTATTTAGTTTAGGAGTTATGGACAACAATAAAATCCTACTATTAGTAACTCCTAAGCTATAGAAAATAAAAAGTTAATTTTTGTGTAATTTTAAAAACAAGGACATTACCTTAAAGATGATATATAATGAGTCGAAAGTTCAAAGGTCAAAATAAGACTTACAAAAAATAAACCATTATATCTCCGACAACGATGTTTTTAAAATGCTAAAAAAAATTATATAATATTAATACAACTTCACTTCTTGCTTGTGCAAAATTTCATGTTGGACACTCATTTAGTTCAGAAGTTATGTAACAAAATATAAACTAAAGTCAAATTTTGCACATAAAATTTTATTATTTTTTTTTTTTAAATATGTGCTCATAAAAAAAAAATAATTTCAAAATAATTTTTGTAAATATTTAAAATTTTACATACAAAAAAATTAGTTTTTTTCTGTTTTTTGCTTCTTAACTCCTAAACCAATGGAGGCTCCAACTTGAAATTTGGCACAGATATAGAGAAGGGTTTTATTATCAACATATGTATTTTTTAAGAATTTTAAAATACAGTTTTTTGAGATATTAAGCTTTAATCTTTATATTATCGATTTTGACCTTTGAACTTTGGAAGTATATACATATATGTTTTACTTGTCGTTTCAAAGTCAATGTGTTGTTCTATTAAATGAAATAAAAATAAGAATTGTACAATGTATATTTTAGAAGTTTTGATCAATAAAGTATGATTACTTTTGGAAAAAATTTAACCCCTTTTTGATTTTTGAAACGTCATATTTTTGAACCGGTAGGATTCTTTACTCAGAAAAATTGTGATTTAAGCAACATTTGCAATACTTAATATCTTTAGCTAATTTCATTGAAATCGCAGATATCAAATCCGAAAATGTCTGTTTTTTGTCAGTTTTGATATGGATCTAATGTTATAAATAAAAAATAACAAATTTTTTTTATTTAAAAATTAAAATTCACTAACTTATGTGAGACACTGTATATGACTACAAATGTAATCTCTTATAAACAATTATTTAATATATCGTGGGCTTATATTCAAAATGGGCCTCATACAGATTTCCATTTTTTTTTGTTATAGACTTTTTATTTTTTTTTTTTATATATGGTGTTAATTTTGGAGCCAAAAGTTAATTCTAACACTATAAAGGTATTCACCTCAGAAATTGCAACTTTGCAAGACCCTTACAAAGTAAGTTGTACAAAATTTATTCTATGTGCAAGGGTCTTGCAAATATACCCAGCAAAAAAAGAACTGAAAAAGCCATGATTTTAACATTGTGTTGTCATTGGAAGGAAGTACTTAGTGGTGAAAAAGAGCTACAGAAGTTCTTTTTTTAACCCATGGTTGTCATTGGTAAGATTTTATTCTTTTATACTTCTTTTTCATTCCTTTTGAAGTACTTCCGTTAAAACTATGTTTATAAAATTTTTTAATAAAAATTCTGTTTTTGCCCTATTAAATAATAATAAAAATGCTTTAAAATTTGCAACATTTAAATTTTGTTAGAAATTATTAACATTTTTCCCGCTAAAAACTCATTTATTTTCACTCTTTTGGAAGTAATTATTAAGAACTTCCAAAAAATGTTTAAAATACGCACATTGTTTCAATTTTGAAGTTGTGAAAATGTTCTTTTTTTGGAAGAACTTTATCGTTTTTTGCTGGGTATCTCATAAAAAAATTCGTTGTGCACTCCTTACACAAGTGTTCTAAAACGAATTAAAGGTCTGGGGAAGTTGTAATAACTTTAAATTTTTTTAATCGATTTTCTCTTTTTGTATGTTATGTGTAGACTAAAATTTTTTAACATTTAGGTGCAAAACAAAGTATTTAATAGCAACAGTTTTCTAAAAACTGCAAAAAGACCATTTTTCCCATACAAACGCACCCTATAAATTTCAGATCCGATGAGGCACGGGTAAACGATATCCGATTTCACTAATATTTCACAGTATGTTTTTGCAACCCAAAGAACAATTCTAGGGGGAGTTATGGTCGAAATTCGAAAGTTGGTAAATTTTGGTGCAGCCTAATGTACAGTGGTTTCCCGGTTTAACGAATACTCAGTTTAACGAAATCATTATTTAACGTACGTCCAAATTTGTATACCCACCATGAAAAAAATGGGGGGGTATATTGATTTTGTCATTCCGTATGTAACATGTCGAAGGAATCAATTAAGACCAAATAAAGTATATATTTTCTGGGTCCTGGTTAGATTCTGAGTCGATCTAGCTATGTCCGTCCGTCTGTTGAAAGCAGGATAGGGCTCGAACGGGACAACGTAGGGTGACGAAATTTGGCATAAATATTTATCTTTGGGATTGAAAATGGGCAAAATCGGTCAATAAACAAAAATGTTATGGGCTAAAAACTAGAAACACAGGGTGTCCGTGTCATACTTTTTCTGCTGATATCGCTTAAACAAAAGCATGTATGACAACGAAATTTTGTATAAATAGTTTGAGGGTCGATATAAACTCGGAAACAAAAAATGGGCGTGGTCCGCCCACTTCACCGCCCACCTCCTATATAAGGTGAAACTTAGGGTGATCGACGCGGTTTTCCAACCGGTTTTAAAACCGGTTTTTTCAGTCAATGTGCTGTCGGTTTTTTCAAAATTTTCATTTTTCGAATGTCGAATAGACCGGTTTTTTTAAACACAAATACCAGTTTTAAAAATAGCATTTTATTTCAGAAAACATGTACTAAATAGTTTAGTCTTTGATAGTTCTCCATCGACAGACTCTTTATTTCAATCCTTATGGTTTACATGTTTTCTTATGTTCTATTTAGGTTTCTTTTACATACATTTACTTATCCCTATGATCTATGTTTATCCTTCTCATGTTCATTATAATAGATGAATAATACAATTAATCTATGTTTACACTTAGCAAAATAAATAGTAATTACATTTTATAAAAAGACTTACAACTAATATGTATATAATTTAAAAATAATATAAATAGATAGAACTTAATGATGACTAACTTAATAACTAACTAAATAACTAAAAGCCTACAACTCGGCCGTCCTGATCTCTAGGATCACCTGATACTAGGCGATTTATCTAACTCGACCTTTCATTGTCATTGCCATGACTTCCCCTTCGAGTTAGCATATTTCTAGTCGTCACCCCTGTCGTTTGTCCCGTATCTTCATTCGTTCCCAGTTGATTATTATATTCGTCACTGTCCGAGTCCTGCTCATCCAAATCATCAACATTAAGTGTCCGCCCGTTTGTCCCTTTAAGCCATGGCCTCATGTTCTGAACTGCCCAAATCCCTTCATACGGTCTCTGTGTCCGCTGGAATCCTTCAATATCCTTAACACAATATCTGTCATTTCCCAGCACCTTAGATATTCTAAAAGGACCCTTAAATTTTGGTAATAACTTACTTGACACACCCACTGTAGAGTCAAAATTTCTTATCATAACATAATCCCCTTCCCTATATAGTCTTGCACTTTGTCGTTTCCCGTCTACATAAGATTTGTTATAATCTTGAACCCTTTTCTGTACTTGCTCTGCCTCTCTCCTTATTTCATCTAACTTTCTGTCACTACAACTCAGCTGGCCGTCCACTGTATTCTCCCTTAGACAATCCACTATCTTCCCTTTCTGACCTACTCCAAACAACATCACGCTAGGGCATTGGTTGATGCTCCTGTGCACAGTATTATTCATCGCATGCTCTACGTCCGGTAATACCCTATACCATGGTCTAACTTCTCCTTGATTCATTAACTTACTAATCATCGGTCCCAAATCCCTGTTAATCCTCTCCACCTGTCCATTTGCCTGTGGAGATCCTGTTGCAATTTTAACGTGAATAATATTATTGTCCCGTAAAAACTCCTCAAATTCCCCTGACGTAAAACAAGATCCCCTGTCCGAAACTATGTGACTCGGCCTACTATATGCTCTAAAATAATCATCCAGTGCGTCTATTGCCTCTCTAGACTTAGTTGTCTTAGTCGGATATAGTCTTACGAATTTTGTACATGCATCTACTATCACTAGAATATGCCTCTTCATAGAATCCTTACATACAATCGGCCCATAATGGTCCACGTGTACTACCTGAAAAGGAACATTCCCTTTTGGTACAATGTTCAGAAAACCCTCTCGCTTCCCGGACCTATTTGCAAATGCTATGCACTTCAGACAATTCGCTATATGCTCCTGAACTTTCTTCCTAACATTAGGGAACCAATAACTCCTTCCGATTACTTCCATAACTTTATCCACTCCCACATGGCCCATTTCATTATGATATTTAAAAAGAACGTGATTCTCCATTGCCTCCGGGATGCAAAACAATAAATTTCCCTTCACCTTCTTATAAATCACACCGTTCCTCATTTCATAAAGTTCATGCTCCCCTTTACCTAAGAGTTCCCGTATTTTGTTAAGCTTCTCGTCCTTAGTCTGGCAAATCACTAAATTATCCTCAAATGTATTTTCCTCTATTGCAAGAATCGTATTACACCTACTTAAAGCATCTACGTGTTGCATTCTCTTACCTGACCTGTGCTCTAACCTGTATTCATAGTTCTGTAACTTTAAAGCCCATCTAGCTATTCTCGGGTTGAGTTCCTTTCGGTTCAGTGTCAACGTCAAGGAATTACAGTCCGTAACTATTTTAAAATTCATTCCCTGTAAGTACACTCTAAATCTCTTCAAAGCGTACACGATTGCCAGGGTCTCCAGTTCAAAACTGTGGTATCGCGATTCTGTGTCCGTAGTCCTCTTCGAAAAGTAGAATATAGGGTGGAATTTGCCATCGCTCTTCTTCTGTAGTAATATCGCACCAAAACCTATCGAACTTGCGTCACAATGTAGTTCCGTCTCATCTTTCGGATCATATAGCGCCAATATAGGCGCTGCTATCATTTTCCTTTTCAACGTGTCAAAAGCCTCCAGTGCAGACGACTCCATGCTAAACGTTTTCTCCTTTTTCGTCAAGTCGTGAAGTGGCTTTGCTATAACCGAAAAATCCTTGATAAATCTACGGAAGTACGAACACATCCCTAAGAAACTCTGCACCTCTTGCACCTTTTTCGGTATTGGAAAATCTAAAATCGCTCTAATCCCATCATTGTCCGCTCTAATGCCCTCCTTCGATATCATATACCCTAAATATTTGACCTCAGTCTGGAAAAAACTGCATTTGTCCAACCTTAGCTCTAACTTATTATCCACTAACCTTCTAAAAACCTCCTTTAGTATCTCAAAGTGTTCCTGTACATCCTGCGTCGCCACCATTATATCATCAAGGTAAATAACCACCCTTCCGTCCTGTACCATATCACTAAATATCCTATTTATAAATCGCTGAAACGTAAACGGTGCATTGGTCAGTCCAAAGGGCATTCTAAGAAACTCAAATTGACCTAACGGTGTTGTAAATGACGTATATTTTACCGATTCCTCGTTCATATAAACATGATAATAACCGTTTCTTAGATCCATTTTCGAAAATATACTCTTGTTAACTAACTTGTCCAACAAATCATCTATCAAAGGAATCGGAAACTTCGTCTTTGTCGTGACCTTATTAAGTTGCCTAAAGTCAACACACATCCTTAGCTCACCCGTTTTCTTCTTTACCAACACTATAAGTGAGGCATATTCAGACTCACTTGGACGTATAAAACCCTTTGCCAAGTACTCATCCAATATTATCTGTAACCTCTCCCTTTCCGAATATGAAAGTCTCCTGGGTGAATAATTAAATACTTTCTGGTCATCTACTATCAATCGCATTTCACATTTTACCAAAGGTTCATCCGGTCGTTCCGGATCTATATACGATTCCTTAAATAATCTTTCAAAATACTTCCTTTGTCCACATGTCAGCTGTTCCCCCACGTTATATTCTACTTTTCCCTCTTCGCACTCAATTAGTAACATCTGAACTTCAAAATTGTCACTGTCTTCGTTTTCGCCCATATTGTCAGTACCCGCTATGTTCATTAATGTATGTTGTGCACTTTCAATTTTCCTACTCGTCTGCGATAAACCAGGCCCACCTACTCTCGAACCACATACACAGTTTTCCCCACTTGTCAAATTAGCAATACTTTTTATACACATGTCATCAACAACAAGTTTTGTACCACTTTGCCGTAAAAAATCTCTACCTAAAACAATAGGATATCCCATAGATTCATCATCAACAACCATCAATTTCGTTACAATATTTTTATTCGCAAACAAAACTACACATTCTATAATTCCATTAATTTTCAATTCACTTTTATTTATACCAAAGTAAGTTTTCTTTTCGCTTTCAAAAATTTCTACAGCGCTTGGGACATTTGACCGCCTTATGAAACTGATGGGGCTTCCAGAATCTATGAGACATTCTACAAACATTGATACATTTTTATTACAATTTGTTAAAAATCTAACATCTAAATAGCTTATATAATCATTTTGCTCATTCTTCCTCTCAGATTTCCTATATAACTCGCAATCCTTGGCTTGATGTCCGAATCCAGCACACGCAAAACAAGCACCGTCTTCACGTTTAGGTTTACGGCAATCGCTTGCTATATGTCCCTTGCTGTTGCAGTTGTAACATTTGATGTCTCGTTTCGATGGCTGTTCTGTCACCTTACCAGTTTTAGCTGCTAAATTATTTGTTGCACTTGAACGCCCACTCGATTGTTGTAATGTTGTATTTGTTATCAGCTCAATATATCTAAAAGCTTGTAAGATTTCATTTTTAGTAGCAAAGCAACGTAGTTTTGCCGTATTTCGTAGATTAACATCAGGAATGCCTTCGATTATATATTCAATGAATTCATCTTCGTCGATTTTTAAGCTATTAGCTAAAAGCAGTTTTTCATTATAGTAAGTATCGAAACGTTCACCTTTTTGCCAAACACGATTTTGCATCTTGTAACGAACATTTAATTTTGACTCCTTCATGCCAAACATATTTTTCATTTCTTGTAAAAACTCATCTAAAGTTTCGCTCATATGTACTGGGTTCGTATAAAGCCATTCTTGTGCCCTGCCTTTTAATTTGTTACATATCAAAGCACGCAACATGTCATCACCCACTGCGTAATTGTTTCGTACATTTTCTAGTAAACACAACCAGATTTCGAAATTATTATCTCCGTCAAATACTGGCAGGAATTCCCTTAGTGTATCAAATGACACATCGCAAGTCACCACCCTGTTATTTGTGCATTTGTTTTCATTTATTTCGCACTTTGCCAATTCATTTTGAAGTTCTAGTAGTTGTTTTCTTTTCCTTAACACTTCTATTTGCCGTGTTAGTGTCGCTATTTCTTCACGTTGTTTGTCCGTTACATTTTTCGATGCATTCTCTGTATTCTCCACATTTTTATTTTCGTTTAGCTTATCCACTGTGTCCTCTACATTTTTAACTTTGTCTGGCTCTACTTTGTTGTCGTTTCTACCGTCTTCTTTACGTTGTTGTAGCATTTCGCTTGTAGCTTCTTTACCGTTTTCCTCATTTTTATGTATAACTTCTTTACATTGTTGTTGTTGTTTTGTAACATCACCAGCCGCGCCGTCTCTGCTGCTACTTGTATCATCGTCGTTGCTGTTCATTTTCTCATCAAATATAACTTCGCTGTTCTGTTGGGACATATTCTGTGAAACTGTGTTTTGTTGTAATTCTTCAGTTACACACAGTTCCCTTATGCATTTATCAAAAATTTCCGTGTTATTTTGAATTCTAGCTACAATTACGTTTTTTGTGCCACTAGATTCTATCCCGTTCTCTTGACACCACGCTTTTAAATTTTTTAGCAATAATTTTTTAATGTCGATGGTCGACATATATGTATGTACATATGTGTGTCCGTGTATATGAAAATATAAAAATTAAAACTTTTATTTTTTGTAGCGTGAAATCAACCACTTCTGATCTTTAGTCTTTGATAGTTCTCCATCGACAGACTCTTTATTTCAATCCTTATGGTTTACATGTTTTCTTATGTTCTATTTAGGTTTCTTTTACATACATTTACTTATCCCTATGATCTATGTTTATCCTTCTCATGTTCATTATAATAGATGAATAATACAATTAATCTATGTTTACACTTAGCAAAATAAATAGTAATTACATTTTATAAAAAGACTTACAACTAATATGTATATAATTTAAAAATAATATAAATAGATAGAACTTAATGATGACTAACTTAATAACTAACTAAATAACTAAAAGCCTACAATAGTGATAGTGATATTTGAAAATTTAGGAATAGTTTTTTAAATATTCATAAAGACTGATTTCTTATGTTTTTAAAATATAGTTTAAGTCTAAATTGGAATTTATTCTGTAATATTAAACAAATAAATAATTAATAATTATCCTGTATGACCCAATTTAATTTTTTTGATCCAATATTTCCTTTATTTTTTAAAGGCGTTGTGTTAAAAAAGTTTCACCTGCAGAATCGTTTCAATTGAGACAGGCTTCCATATTAAGCCATGGTTTCTGTTTAGGCTAACTAAAATTTAGATGATTTTTTCTACAATTTTGAAACATAATTATCTTCTAGTCATCTAGATATATAATTTGCTAAGCATTTTTTCTCTTTCCAGAGCTTTCTGAAGCTACCAAATGACGTAGAAAATTAAAATTTGGCTTAATTATAAAATTTTTTGTCCAACAAATCCTAATGGAGCCATATTTTAAAATTTTTATCAGGGAGCGAATATAAGAGGATTTATGTGTCTTTTTCTAAGAATTTTTTTCAGCTTAATTATAACCCTATTCGTCCTACAAATCCTAACGGAGCCAGATTTTGAAATCTCTATCAGGGAGCGAAAATACGTAGATCTATATATATGAATTTAAATATATCTTTCCTAAGCAATGATTCCTTTCCAGAGCTTTCTGAAGCTCCCAGACGACGTAAGAAACTAAAAATCGGCATACTTATAAAACTATTCGTTCAATAAATTCTAACAGTGCCAGATGTTTCTATCAGGGACCAAAAAATCTGTTTTGGTATTAAGAACTTTTGAGTTGCTATACTTATTGTTTGCTCTCCAAATCCTATAAAAACTGATTCTGTATTTCGGCCAGAAAGCGCATTTACGACGATTTTTTTTATTTTGAAAGGTTTACGAATTTAAAACTTTAATCAATATTATTCCAATAAATTTGAACGGCTTCAATAATTGACTTCGATTAGGGAGAGGAAGGTGTCTAAATGTTGATCATATTTTTTTCTTTTAATTTTCGGATTTGTTTGTGCATATTTTCATTATTTTATTATTTTTCCTGACATTGTCAGGCTTTTACGCTTGTATTTAATAAATTTTAACTTAATTATAAGAATTGATTTTTTTAAAGAAATGTAGTCTTTTGATATAAATATTAACTTCTGCAAATAACCGGTTAACCGGTTTTTTCTGAATTTCAAAAAGTGCAACCGGTTTTTTTAAAATACCAACTATTCGAACTATTCGAAAACCGGTTTCTCAAAAAAGTCAAATAATCGATCACCCTATATAAAATATAAAATTTTAAAAAGTTGATGGAGGGTATATAGATTCGGCCGAGCCGAATATAACATTTGCGCTTGTTTTTATTGAGTACCTTATTTTACGAGTAATCCATATATTTTAGTACTCGATATAACAAATTTTATAAGAGAAAGTAACTAAAAACACATTTCTCATCCTTCCTTTTATGCAAAAGGAAGAGAAATAGAGATTTTTATTTGGACAATATTGTTTCATAAGAAAACTATTTTCTAAATAAAAAAAAGTAAAAAAAAAAAACAAAGTAAAAATACGTTACAAAGCTGTTATTTTTATACCCACCATCAAAAAGATGGGGGATATATTGATTTTGTCATTCCGTGTGTAAAATGTCGAAGGAATCATTTAAGACCCCATAAAGTATATATTTTCTGGGTCCTGATTCGATTCTGAGTCGATCTAGCTATGTCCGTCCGTCTGTCCGTCTGTTGAAAGCAGGATAGGGCTCGAACGGAACAACGTAGGAGGACGAAATTTGGCACAAATATTTGTCTTATATAAGGTTTGTTTGGGACTGAAAATGGGCAAAATCGATTTATAAACAAAAAAGTTATGGGCTAAAAACTAGAATCACAGGGTGTCCGTTTTAGTTTTTTTTACTTTTCTGCTGATATCTCTTAAATTTTGTACGAATAGTTCGAGGGTCGATATAAACTTGGAAAACAAAAATGGGCGTGGTCCAAATAGTTCAAGGACCAATATAAACTCGGAAAAAGATGGGCGTGATCCGCTCACTTTACTGCCCATCTCCCATTGAAAATTTTGAAAAAGTTGATGGTAGGTATATAGATTCGGCCGAGCCGAATATAACATTCGCGCTTGTTTTACTTTTTAAATATGCTTTCGTTTGTATTTTGTGCAATGTCACACAGTGGGGTCAAACGTAAATTTTTGGTAATAAATCTGTATCTTCTAAACTACTGGTCGGATTAAATTGAAATGTATGGAAGAGTTGTAGAGGAGCTTTCAGAAAAATCATCATTCAGTCACCCTGTGATAACACAAGATAAGCTACAGGGCGTCAAAATTGACTACCTCAAATATGTAAAAGTTTAAAAGATTTTTATACTTCTGTAAAGTGCTTGGCAAGATAATGAAAAATAAGCTTACTCATCTAAGTTATCTCTTACAGTTAAAAAGATATTTACACTTGAATTTTGAATTTTTGATTTTTTGCCTTGACTTTCTTTCTTTTTTCGCTAATAAGTCCTGAGGTATATTAGGTAATTTTTTTTTGAAATAGTCTGTAATTGATAATATAGAAATTTTGAACTGATTTAGGCTTGCACTCTACATCCAGCATTGGTCGAAAATAATGCTTTTTAGAAAAGTAATTTTTATCGATTAATAAAAAAATTGTAACGCGAGCTTTTTTAAATTCATTGACAACATTTTATCAGGAAATAGATTTAGAACGATTTGACACTAAAATGCCGGGCGGGAATCATTTAGTGTCAAATCGTTCTAAATCTATTTCCTGATAAAATGTTCTCAATAAATTTAAAAAAACTCGCGTGACATTTTTTTTATTAATAGATAAAAATGAAACTTTTTTTCTAAAATTCAAAATTTTCGACCAATGCTGGATGTAGGATGCAAGCCTAAATCAGTTCAAAATTTCTATATTAGCCGTTTATTTATTTGAAATATATAAAGAATTTTTTTTTTTAATGGGAACTTTGAGAAAAAAGTGAAAGAATTGTACTACATTTCTGTAAAGAAATAGCCATTTTTCATACTAATTTCAGATTATATATAAAATTACAGACTATTAAAAAAATGTTACCTCATATACCTCAGGACTTATTCGCGAAAAATGAAAAAAAGTTGAGGCAAAAATTTCAAAATTCAAGTGTAAATATCTTTTTAACTGTAAGAGATAACTTAGGTGAGTAAGCTTATTTTTCTTTATCTTGCTATGCACTTTACAAAAATATATAGAAGTAAAGATTTTTTTAAACTTTTACAGACTCGAAGTAGTCAACTTTGACACCCTGTAGCTTATCTCGTGTTATCACAGGGTGACTAAAAGATGAAAGATTCCTTTACAACTCTTCCATACATTTCAATTTAATCCGACAAGTAGTTTAGGAGATACAGATTTATTACCAAAAAATTTACTTTTAACCCCACTGTGTGTCATTTTATCATGTACCATTACACATATATGTGATGAGCTTATGCTGAAAAATCAGCTTAAAGTATTCATTCAATTAAGAATTACTTATTGAGCCGATTAAACATTATAAACAGTTCAGAACAGTTGCAATGAATGACCTAATATCTAATATATAATACCCCTCTTAAATTCTTTGTAATTTGTTAAATATAAAGAAAGAATAATTTGTTTTTTTAAGAATTTTAATTTTGCTAATATTTTTTACTTTTGTTATTATAAGATAACTAAATTGTGTTTTAAAGTTAAAAAGTAAAAATGTAGGCTTCAAAATAAATATTTTAAAGTATTAGTAACGCGATTTAACGAATTTTTTGATTTTACGAATTGGCCGACAATATATCATTCGTTAAACCGGGAAACCACTGTATTTAGTTGTTAATTTGGAAGAGTTTTAAAGATTTACAGCCGTATTCAAAATAAATAATGTATGTTTGCTAACGAGGTACTAACTATTTCTTATGAAAATTTACATACAAAAAAGTTAGTAACTCGTTATCAAACATACATTACGAGTATGTTGTAATTTTTTTGACAAGAAGTTAAGAATTGTGTATACTGTTCGTCGAAAACCATACTTTTAGAGGTATTTTAAAAATGGTCCAGCTTACGTAAATGAAATAATTGAACCGAAATATTTTGGGAATTAGTTTAAAAATAAAGGTATTCACCTCAGAAAATTTGCAAGGGTCTTGCAAAGTAGAAAATTTACATTGAATTCTGTAAACATAACAACAACTTCATATAATAAAATTTGCACAACTTACTTTGCAAGGGTCTAGCAACGTTGCAATTTCTGAGGTGAATACGTTTAATCTTTAATTTTAGGGGGGTACAAAACCAATTTTGTATACCCATACAAATCAAGGCACTTTAATGTACATATGTAAATTAGATTGCACCAAAATTTACCATCTTTCGAATTTTGAACGTAACTCCCTCTAGAATTGTTCATTGGGTTGCAAAAACATACTGCGAGAAATATTAGTGAAATCGGATATCGTTAACTCGTGCCACATCGGACTTGAAGTTTGTAGGGAGCGTTTACATGGGAAAAACTTTTTGCAGTTTTGGGAAAAAACGTTGCTATTATATACTTTGTTTTGCACCTAAATGTTAAAAATTTGTAATTTACACATACCTAGCAAAAAACGATGAAGTTCTTCCAAAAAGAGAACATTTTCACAACTTCAAAAGTGAAAGAAAGTGCATATTTTAAACTTTTTTGGAAGTTCTTAATAATTACTTCCAAAAAAGTGAAAATAAATTATTTTTTAGCGGGAAAAAATTGTAATAATTTGTAACAAAATTTAAATTTTATAAATTTTAAAGCATTTTTATAATTAATTTAATAAGTCAAAAACAGAATTTTTATTAAAAAATTTTATAAACATAGTTTTAAGAGAAGTGCTTCAAAATCAATGAACAAGAAGTATAAAAGAATAACATTCTACCAATGACAACCATGGGTTAAAAAAATAACTTCTGCAGCTCTTTTTCACCACTAAGTACTTCCTTCCAATGACAACACAATGTTAAAATCATGACTTTTTCAGTTCTTTTTTTGCTAATAGTTACTAGTCTCCTGCGCAAGATGGTTTGAAAAGCAAACACACTTGAATTTCAAGTGTGTGTTTCATAGCCAACATGTGCAAAAACAACAATAAATACTGTTCGTACTGTTCGCTGCCCGAAGCAAAGCAAGTGTGTACTGTGTATGAGCGACTGCAAATCCGTGCGTTCAAATCATTTATCGTAAACAAGTGGTGCAAGTGGTGTGGCAAAAAAAAGCAAATCATACAAGACGTTGAGAAATGATTTAAAGATTTCAAGTGGGCTTAATGATTTGTTTGTTTTTTGTAATACGTAGTTGCTGTGTGTGGCAAAAAATCTTCATAATGTGTAAAAAGTGGTTGTTTATAAATATTCTTGCATACACACACATATATACAGTATGTCTATATTTTATTGTTGGTTCTTCTTTTCTAAATAAATGTAAAAGGGTGAATTCATAAATTTATTAAAAAATACTCTTTATTAAGAGTTAAAAAAGTAAAAAAATAAAGTTGACATTTGAAACTGTCAGTTACATATGTAAGTTAGAAAATTTTTATCTTTAGTATTTATTTATATTTTAAATAAAGTTAGTCTTATAATTAATTGTATGTTTATAAAAAATTTTAAAATTGTACTTATTTATATTATGATAGATTTTATTGCATTTAATTTATATTTACTAAGTAATCATTCTATTTTAAAACTAAAAGGAAATAATATAGAACAATGTCTTTTCATTTTTCAAATTCGTTTCCATATACGTTTACTCCTTGACTAATAAATTTTCCCAAATGTTAAGAATACGATGGAACATCTGCATGTTTCTTTAAATTGTTATAACTAGTAACATTAATAATTTATTTGATCGTAAATAACAATAAGTTTATAAACAATACTTTTAAACGACTGTTTTACTTACGAAATTACTTTATACAGTTATGAACGCACACACACACATATAATTTTAATAAAAAAGAAAACACAATTTTTTTCCTTATTGAAGCAAACAAGTGGTCAAAAGGCTTGTATTTTTTTATACAAGCCTTTGAGAGGCTTGTTTGGTCGCTATCATAGCACACTCATGATTTGTTCATAAAGTTGAAGCACACACGCAGTATTTGTATGGTTTTAAGTGCCTGCAGAACAGTATTTATTACTCCGCACACACACTGATAACAACACTTGAAAAATATCAAGTGGCTTGTACAGCCTTATAAGACACAGTTTGCAGGGCTCTAATAGTTACCCATCTATCAAATATGATATAAGCAGAGAAAATCGATTAAAAAATGTTAAAGTTATTAATAATTCCCCCCAGACCATTAATGTGTTTAAGAACACTTATGTAAGGAGTGTATAACGAAATTATGATAAATATGTTGGGAAAAACAGACTGAAGTTTTAAATAAAATTGGACAAGGACAACCTTTAAAATACGGAGGTCAAAGGTCAATATTAGGAAAAATTGCAATTTGTAAGGAAAACAACGAAAAATAATTTATTTTTATCTGGAATTCTATGCAATGATTTCTAAGTAGTTTAACTTTGATAATGGTCTGGGGAATTCGTAATAACTTTAACATTTTTTAATCGATTTTCTCCTTTTATATCTCATTTGATAGATAATTATGTATATTACAATTTTTTAACATTTAGGTACAAAAAAAGTATTTTATAACAATATATTTCTAAAAACTGCAAAAAACCAATTTTGTAGGGTGCATTGTAACATTTTCAATATTTCAATGTTGTCATTTATTTGACCACAACACAACAATTTTAATTGATTTTACATTATCAATTTACAGTCGAACACGGTTATAACGAACTCGAAGGGACCGACAAATTTAGTTCGTTATAAACGTAGTTCGTTATATCCGTAAAATTCGCAAAAATGTATTTGGAAACAAAATACATGTATTTCATTATGACAGTAATATTTGTAATTAAATCGTATTTCTTTCATTTAAAAATGGACTGTATTTATGACTTTTATTTATTATATTTATTCAAATATATCAGGAAGAATTTTTTTTCCATTCATCAGTCATTTCATAAGTGGCAAATTAAGATTAATTATATTTTTATTACCGAAGTTTTGAAATTGGCATGTTTTGAGAAGTTTACTCTTTGTGGCACAACAATTTTATTTTATTTAGATTTTAATCCTTTTATTTTTTTATTTTTAGTTACTTTTTATAAATGTGTATACGTTATGTTAAAAAGGTCAACAACTGTAAATATAAAATTCCTCTTTTATTTGTCCGATAATTTAAATAGAAGTTAATGAAAATTATTTCTATTTGTGCAATCATTTAAAATGGCATGAATAAAATTTATTTCCGTTAGTTTTTAAACTTTGGAATATTTTGAAGTGTGCAATTTTATTTATTTGAAACTAGTATTTGTATTACTTCGTTATAAACGTAGTTTTTTGTATGAAATATTCTTCTTGGGACCATAAAAATGTGTTCGTTATAAAAAAAAGTTCGCAATAACCGTGTTCGCTATAAACGTAGTTATTTCTATGGAAAATGTATGTAAAATCAATGGGACCGAAGAAAAGTGTTCGTTATAGCCGGTGTTTGTTATAACCGTGTTCGACTGCATAAAAATAAACTAGATTTTTCTTTCGTATAAAAAATTGTGTTATACAATGTCGACTACTAAATGCCTTACATTTATTAGGCATAAAGTGTTAAAAATAGTGTTGAATGTTAATTATATATTTTTTTAATATATTTCCCTAGATAATGTTTTATATTCTATTAAATTTTGGAATAGTTGAGTCCATTTATGATAGATGCAACTATAATAAATTTGTTACACTAGCATCATCAATTATAATTTTACTTATTGTCAATTCTTATTAAACCAACCAACCAAACAATAATGATGTTGCATAATCCCTATAAAAATTTTAAATTCATGGAGAGTTACTATAAAAGGAATTTCATTGATTTGATTTTAAGACGATATAAAACGACTAATAAAAATGTTCAATGCCGAAACTAGTTCAACTCAAGAATTTATGCAAAAACAAAATTAACAAAACTTTATTCATAAAAATCAGGAAGAGAATAAAGATTATGACAATTTAAATAAAATTGATATTAAAACACAAAAGAAATTAATTAAGTTGAAACTGATAAAGGAAGGTTAGTAAAGAAAATATGGCAAAATAAAAAAATATTTAGATTATTTTTTAGCATAAATATTTATGTGTTTTAGATTCCAATAAAATTTTTTGAAAATTTTTATGTTACACATAAAGTTAAACATAATTCGATTTTATTTTTGAATTTTATGAGAATTATTGGTAAAAATTTAAAACTGGTATAATGAAATGTATATAAAGCAGTTTTAAATGTTTATAAAACAATAACTAAAAAATAACGAGTTTTTTATTCAAATTGTATGAGAATAGATTTGATATTAAAACTTTTTCAAAATCAATATTTAAAATAGTCTAATTAATAATGAATTTGTCAATATTGGAATGTTTTTTTTTTAATAGTTTAGAGTTTATTATATTCTAAATTACCAGTTGCTACTATTTTGTAATAGTTTATAATGAACTTTAAGGCGGCTGATTTATTTTTTAATTTCATATTCAAAAATGTTGTTAGAATTCATATAAGCAAAATAAAGGCCTTAAACGAATATAATGATCATATTTTAGTTAATTAACAAGCAATAAATTACATTTTTCTTCTTACATTTTTCTTCTTTCCACTAAACTTAGTATTCGATTTAAGAGTATTTTTATATAATAAAATTTAAAAATTTTCAAATAATTCCAAAAAACATTTTTAAATTAATAACCTAGATTAACATAGATATGAAACTTAAAAAAAATCAATCAAATTGTTTTTGTTTTCAAAGAAGTTTTTTACTAACACATTATTACATTTAGGTTTTTGACAACGGAGTTTCATATCTATGTTAATCTACAATTTATCAAAAGCTTTAAAGTAATATTTTAAATATTTAAATTCTATATTCAAAATTTTATACACTTTAAAGTTTAAAAATTAGGAATATTTTCCTTTTCATACTTTAGTTATGTGAAAAATAAACAACAATTTAATTATATTTCTTTTTCAAATATATTTGATTATTTCACTTTTTTCTTTTTTATTTTGTTATTGTCATTTTTTTTTTTCATTGCAAATAAAATAACAATAAATTTTTTTGTTTAACCTATAAATAATACAATAATAAAAACAATCTAATACTATGTAAAAAAAAAAAAAAATATCATTTACATAAATTTTTTTTTGTTACAACCAAAAATTAATATTTTTTTCTTTGAGAATATGCAATAGTTTGGTCATTAAGCGTACAAGATGCAGCTGGAGTAGGTGCAGAGTATTAGGACTACAACAGAAACGTAAACAAATAAAATTTCTTAGCTCTCACATTACAAAACCAATTACATATTGACTAGTTTATCTCCTCTTTACTACTTCTAACTAAGAAATATTCAACTACCACACCCAAACTAACTGCATCTTGTACACCATTATCTTCTTGCTACAATTCAACTATCATCTTCATTCCCTTGGGTTATTTATTACTTTTGTAAGGTATCTTGTGGTGGATGGGCAGCAATGTATTCCAAAGCTTTAAGAATAGCTTCTGGGATTGGGGGAGGTGTAGGTAAATGATCACCAGTTGGTTGGAAACCATTTTCATCGGCAGTATAGGTAACTAAAACTTTTTCACCTTCGGGCGAGATGAATTCATATGAACCAGCTACACCATTGGGATTGCCAGCTTCTTGTTGTTGGATACCATTGCTGGTTTCGAAAGCATAGGCGTAGTTTCCTTCAGCATCGGCAGGATCATTTTTTAAACTCAAGACTTGGGCATCTTTGTCGATGTTGTCGGCATAGGCAAAAGCCAATAAAGCGGTCAAGACGAACTGAAATTTAATAAAACAAATGAAGATTTATAAGAAACTGTTCCATGTATTTAAATATAAATTTAAAGTATTCACATGTTTATAAATATTTTAATCTTGCATTGATTAAGGGAAAATTGGAATGTTGGAATGTCGAAAAACTATAACATGCCAAGTTTTGAACTGATTGAAGAAAATTTAAATTTGCGATCAAAATAATGTAAATTATGACTATTTAAAAATTTTTATCTTTCATCGATCATAAATAATTAAATTTAAATGCAATTTTCTAGGTTTATACCTTGTTGAATTCCACTGATTATGAGCTTTTTGAAATGCCTAAATTAAAGAAGATTGGATAGCTAATAACATAATAGTTATTAAAATAAAATTTCCATAAATCACGTAATTTTTGGGCGAAATATAATATTTTAACCAGAATTTGTGGGAGAGAAACAAAACAAAACTCCTACTGACGCTTTTAGATCCTATACATAATTTTATGATCCAAAATTTTTATAATAACAAAAAAAAAATTACGTAAGAGATTTATATGCAAAACAAGAAATTTTTGCGAACTTTGATCGTGAATATCTCAAGTAGATCACACGTGATTATCGAAAAATTTTGACATGATGTATTAGATATCAATATAAAGCCATATGCCGAGTTTCTCTACCTCAAATTTTGTTTGAAATCTTATTATTCATTTTAATAACTACGATATTATTGGTGCTCAATTTTCTTAATTTTAATCATTTTAGACTGCGAAATTCAAATAGATGAAAACGAGGAGTATTTCTTGTTCTAATGAATTATTTATGGTTGAACAGAATAAAAAAATAAAATTTTTAATATATCAATCGCTTTGAACCACCTCTAAATTTGTTTCAATCAATCTAAAACTTTAGCTGTGTTTTGTTGCTAACGTTCATGGGTAATTTCATACAAATTTTAAATTTATATAAGTTAGGAGTTAACGTGTAGAATGTATAATTCTACACGTTAACTCCTTAACTTTAACGTCGATAAAAGTGCTCCCAATTATGAGTATAAGAATGACAAGAAATAAAAAAATATAAAAGTTAAATTAAATTAAATTCAAATAAAAAATTTTTTAATTTTTAATTTTCTAAAGAAATTCGCGTAAATTTCGTAGTGTAATTTACAAATACATATAAAGTGCTCCCAAATCGGGTTAGTGTCGTTTTTTTTTTTTTTTTTGCTAACAGTCAACGTTAACACTCAGCAGGAGCAACAAAACACAGCTTTTGTATTTTATATGCCATTTACATCAAACAAAAACTAGTAGTTTTTGGCTTCATTTAGTTTTTAAATGAAAAACTACATAAATTTCTTGGGTTTTTCCATACAAATCAAAAACCATTTTCATGTAGTTTTTGTCGAAAACTAAACGAAAACTAGTAAAATAATTATTTATGATACAGCCTGTTCATAGCAGAAATCTGCCTGCCAAATTTCATGAAGATCGGTCCATAACTGACCATAGCTCCCATATAAACTCCTCTCCCGAAAATCACTAACATTCATAAATCCCATACAAATATTAGTATTATGTTAATATTTAACACAAGTAAGTTGTATACATATACGTAAAAACAAAATTATGTGGATCGAAATGGTGTAGGGTATCATATAGTCGGGCTTGACTGACTATATTTTCTTCTTTCGTTTTTTCTCAAGTCCTGGCAACACTGATTGCTGCATTATTGCAGAATTTTTAATTAAAAAGCATATGTATACACACATATATTAAAATCTTTTAAACTATGCACTCGAAACTAGTTTGTCAAAATTTTGAATTTCATGTAAATTGCATTTTAAACCTTTTAAAGATTCAAAGAGTTGTTACACATTTACAAAACATTATCACATAATTATTCATATATTTTTTAGACAAAATATTTATTTGATGTTTGTTTTGGGGCACACATTTTGTGGCAAAAATGAGAACTCTATGGAAAGTTTAAGTAAGTTATTCTCAAAGGTTCGAAAGGCTTAATTTTTTAATTATTTTTTTTTAAATCGAATTAAATTAGTCATTCTACGAATTAAATTCTTTGTATTTAATATGAATTGAATTAATTCCTTAAAGAATTCATTCATTAATTATACAATTCAAGCTTAAAAAATATATTGAATCATTCAAATTTTCTTCAATTCAAATTTATTACAAATTAGCTTTAGAAAATATTTTTTAATTCTTTTTGTAAAATATTAAAAAACTAAATATTACAAATTGAATGAAAGAAAAATATTTATATACATGCTTATACTTTCATACAATGCTTGCTTTTAGTGAGTTTTTAGTGTTTTTGCGAGTTGTAGGATTTGCAAAAAAAAAAGCATCGATTTTTTATTGCATATTTTTCCATATTTTGAGTAAAATGCTTTATCTTGGTGTCTTATACATGATGTTAAAAGTCACCGATAGTCATAGGAAAAAGGAATTATACGCATTTTGATGCCATTAAAACATTTATAGCCAAAAAAAAATTTCGTACAATTTCGATGAAATATGTTTTGTGTACCATTTTCTATTCTGCTGTTATAACGCATCTTACTTATGTATGTTCAATTCAATACTTATCAGTCCCCCCTATATTTTAGGATGACATTGAAAAATCATATAACATTCATTAGCTTGAGGTATTTACTCATCTTATGTTGCAAAAATTTTCAATAAAGACCTTCTTGGTACATGTATGTGTCCGCAGGTGTAAATGTTTGAGGTTATAGTATAATGATACAAAAAAAATCGGGCATATAATCATACAAATTGGTACTGTTATTTGACCATTTTAATTTTAAAAAATCGATTTAAAATCCACGACGGTTGTGGTCAAATTGACAAGTTACTGTATCGGTCTTTAGATAACGTTTGTTTACAAATTTAAATAAACACATTGTAATTTAATAATTCGATACTGAAGAGTGTTGTCAATTTGATGCCAATTGGTATCAATTTTCGTTAATGATTTGAAGTGTTGAATTTTAATTACAGATTCACTATTGACACTGAATGTTATCGTTATCAATACGTGTGTTCGATTTTTCTCTGGGTGTAATTGTTGGAGTTCTAGACAGTAATTTCCTCATTTTATAAAAAATAAAAAATCACTGCTTCAACTTAAATACAAAGACTGTAATAATACTTTAATACAAATTTTCAATGATAATCTTAAAACAAATGCAGTAGAGCAGAATGTACATTTTTTCTTAAATGTAAATAATTTATGTGATAAATAAGTAGGGGTATATTAGGTTTGTCATTTAAAAATCAAGTAAATATATTATGGATCCTGGTAAAATTTTAACTATGCCCGTCCTAGGGGGATGAAATTTGTGTTAAATATTTATCTTATATAATATATCTTTGGTATTGAAAATGAGAAAAATCGGTTAATTAATAAAAAAAGAATTAAGAATTAATATCAAACGATTTCCCTAATGTTTGTTAATTATTTCTAAGGAACCATATTCAAATATGTTTGGAGAAGAGCAATATAAAGCTGTTAAAAACTTCCTAAACATATTGAAAATAATCCATCAAATTCGATAAAAATAAATTCTACCGGTCAGGAATCGTAACATTATCATTATAAACTGTGGTGAACAATAGTTTTATTCAAAGATTTAAGTGTATACAAGTTAGAATATGAATCTCAAAAACTTGATTAGAAATAACGATTTTAATGTTTAGAATTTGCACTTCAAATTATCTCCAATATATTAGGCCACGCCTTTTTATTTTAATTTAAATATATATATATATATATATATATATATATATATATATATATATATATATATATATATATATATATATATTTAACATAACAAAACAAAATTTAACGATTTCATAAACTTTATTTCTGGTGGCATAAAATTTTTATTATATTTTCTCATTATGTGGGTATTATTCTTTTCGAAATTTTTTATAAACACGTAGAGGATTTTTACTACGCTCTTTCTTCAGGCAAAGCATGGCTTTCAAATGCTTCCTCAAATTAAAATATTTTTCTTACAAGAATGAAAAATATGTATATTAAAATAAGATCATTTTAAAACTGGATTTGAAGAATACAAAAGTATATTTTTGTGATAATGTTATTAATAGGAGTTCAAGTGGGTGGAGAAACAGGCGATAGAGTTAATTTATTGAACAATTGCTACTAATATACTATTAAATATTAGGAGACTAATGATTAAATAATTGATCTAAAATAGAGTTGGTAATTAAATGAAATTATATTTATACTAAATAAATAATTGTACTCGTAATAGAAATGTTTAAGTCTAAAAATAACTAAAATTTAAATAATTTCGACGGCTGAATTTATGGCTATTTTATCAAAATAGCAATCAATTGCATTGTTCTTAAATATTAAGTCATTTTATGACTCGATAAACTGAACTATTACGAGATAAATTATATTAAGATATTAAATATATTGATATCTTTATGTTCTAAAAAAACTGATAACGAAAAACACCTAAGATATATTCTGTATGAAAAAAGAAACATTATGGTTCAATATTTCACTATTAGTTTAGATAGTTTTCACTTAATTTAAATTTATTACAAAGGATCTGTAAAGAGTTTTAATTTTCATTTAAAAAATGGATGCTTTTTCTTCATATTATTTCTTTACTTCAACAATAAAAATTTATTTTTATTAAACCACTTTTATTAAACACGTGCCAAAACTAGTTTTTTTTATTTATTTATTTTTTTTTTATTTAATTGTTTTCATAACATTTTCAATGTCCTTGCACTTAATTTGAAGTAAACATTTTAATATAAATATTTATGTATTTTATTTTTGTTCACCATGAACTATTTATTTAACATGTCCTTTCTTTAAAATAATTGTTTTCAATTAATTCATGTAATTTTATCTTCTTATTTTATTTATTTTATTTTTTTCTTTAATTAAAAAAAATATATAAATATTTTTTTCTCAAATTTTTTACTCACAATTTTGAACATTTTGCTAAATTACACTGTGATAAACTGTTAATGATTTTGCTAAAAACCTTTGCTTTTATATCAATTTAGCTTAGGAATAGACTTGAATGAAAAAACCATAAAATCTACTAACAAATTTATAGAAGATGAAAAATAAATTGTAGAAAAAAAAAAAAAAACAACTTTAAACTTTAAAGACAATCAAACAAATAAAACACACACATACAGAGACAAATAGCCACACTTATGAGTAAATGTTAGGTGGTAGTGTTGTTGGGATTTTATTCAATCACACTCACATAGACGTCTTGTTGTTATTGTTATTTTGTATTAGAGACAAAAATGTACATTATAACTTTTTAAGCCAAGTTAGTAATAATTTTAACACCATCACCACCAACAACAAAAATACTTCAAAGACAACAATAATAACAGCAGCAGCCGCAGCAGCAATAAAGACAACAATCCAAAGAGCAACAACGCCACTCATTAAATTTATGTGAGACAAATAGAAACATAGAAATTTAATGCTGCTGCTGATGATGATGACGATGATGATGCGCTTAAACCATTGACCAAAATAGCAAAATAAAAAAAAAAAAAAATAAATAAATAAAACATTAAATTATGTATTTTAAATAAGATACTATTTTTAGCAGTAATATAACAAATACATAAATTACAATAATATTATGATCTAAATTATAACATCTACAATATTAAAAAAACAAAAAAGAACAACTTACTAAAGTGAACCCATTAACTATTTAGTTTAATTTACACTGCCGGTCAACAGAATAGGTTCAAGATTATCCTGATATTAAAAGGCGGATTATTTTTAATACAATTAAGATAATTATATTTTTATCATCTTAATTTCTAAAGTATTGAATTTAAAGATGTCTAATTGCAAGAAATAATTAATAAAGAACTAAATACTATTTTTAACAGATTTTCTTCCAAAAATTTATTTTTTAAAGTAATTTTTTTTTGGGTCATCTGAATAGGTTCATTAAGAATAAAATCAATTTGCGTAAAATATTTCTTGAAATCTATGAAATATGGCGAAGAAAAATTGAGCGAAGTCAAAATATTGTGAATAACTTTTTATGAAATCAGTCTCGCTATAAAAAAAAAAAATATATATATGAAAAGAGGTACTTATAAAGCAACAACAAAAGCTGACAGAAGAACCATTATTCGAGATGCCTCCAATTCTACTGATAATGCAACAAAAATTAATAAAAAATCAGGTATTAAAGCAAGTGTTTTACCGTAAAGCATGTTATTCGAAATTCGGTACACCTAAGAAGACTAAAAATTGTAAAGAACCCACCTCTAAACATCATTCGTGAAGTGAAACTACTTCCGCTTGCCCGTGAACTCATGTTCTAAAACCTTAATATAATAGCAAATGTATGGAAATTGCTGTCACGTAATGTCTATGAGTCGGACAGACAATTTTCATAAGTCCCTACCAAATAGAATTTTTTAGGTAAAATTGAATCGAAAAGGCTAATTTCATTATTAATAATTTCCTAATAATATAATAAAACAAAAAAGTACCAAATTAATCAAAACATCTTGTTGTTTTATTGAATAAATTTTGTTGAACCTATTCAGATGACCCAAAATATTTACCTTAAAAATTCGCTTGTTGGAAAAAAAATCATAAAAAATCGTACTTAGTTTTTACTTAAATTTATTTTGCTTGTAAATATCTTAGAATTGAGTACTTTAAAACGTATTATAAAAAAATATATATTAGTTTCATTATTATTTTAAAAATAACAAAAGTTTTAATGTAATGAAAATCTTGAACCTATTCTGTTGACCGGCAGTGTATTTTTTTATTTTAAGCAATCACAAGCGAATTTGAATTTCCTAGAAAAATGATGAATTAATGTGTTGTCTTATCTGTTACAATCCATATCCTACAATGAACTAACAAAATTATAACATTGGGGGAATTCCATATTAAAACGTAAATTTTTTAAAAGTTCTTGTTAGATATCACTAAAAGGCAAAAGTTTCATTAAAAATATATAATGGATTCTTTGAATGACATACAAGTGATTTTTTTTTTTAATTTCAGTCACCCTCAATAAAATTTTATAAATAACGTTGCTACTATTTATTCCTATTGAATATGTCTTGTGAGAACAGTTCATTGTATTCATCGCTAATATCCCCCAGATTTTCAGAGAAAAATTATTTTTAAATTATACCTTAAATGATATATTGCATACCTATTTGTCAACTACAAATATTCCCTCATTTTTATTTTTTTTTTATTTTTTGACATCTCTGATTTTTGGACTTTTTGAGCATGGCATTATTATGTAAAAGGTAGTGTTAAATAAAACCTGTTTATTATTTTTTGCTGGTTAAAACTGTCAAACTCTATGTAAAAAAAAATAAGATTCTCTTACTTAACAGTTGCTAATAACGTCAAACTCCATATATAAAAAACGTGAGCAAGAACATTATTAATTTTTGCCCATATCTAACTGGAGGATGAGAAACAAGAAAATCATCATAGATCTATGAGAAGATTGTATGTACATATATTTATTTATTATTAATAACTTTTATAGAAGTTTGACAGAACTAACAATACATACTCATTCGCATTAGACCATATCATTGGAGGTGCAAACTACATCTGACGTTAACAGTTGGGTTTTGTTTAAATATCGTACCGGAAAGCTAAAATTATTAAAATAACTGCGACCATGAGCCCAACAGCTTAAAATTCAGATTTGAAGCATTTTTTGAGCAATAATATCTAGAATAAAATAAATGTATATCTAGAATAAAATAAAAAATGAAACTTTCCAATTTTTATACCCACCATCAAAAAGATGGGGGATATATTGATTTTGTCATTCCGTGAGTAACATGTCGAAGGAATCATCTAAGACCCCACAAAGTATATATTTTCTGGGTCCTGGTTAGATTCTGAGTCGATATAGCTATGTCCGTCCGTCTGTCTGTCTGTTGAAAGCAGGATAGGGCTCGAACGGGGCAAAGTAGGGAGACCAAATTTGGCACAAATATTTATCTTATGTAAGGTTTGTTTGGTATTAAAAATGGGCAAAATCGGTTAATAAACAAAAAAGTTATGGGCTAAAAACTAGAAGCACAGGGTGTCCGTTTTATAGAGTTCTGCTGATATTTCTTCAACAAAAGCATGTACGACAACGAAATTTTGTACGTATAGTTCGGGGATCGATATAAACTTGGAAACCAAAAATGGGCCTGGTACCACCCACCTCCCATATAAGGTGAAAATCAACTGTTATCATCTAAGCGTAACAGTATTTTTTCTAGAGATTTAATTTTTTTGAAAACAAATCATAATTTGATTTTTAGCAAGATTCTGTCGAAATTTATCCTAAAATCAAGGGCGCTCTAAAAAATTACGATGCATTTTCGTAATCTCTAAAAATAAAACGTTATTAAATCTTCTTTAAAAAAGATTTTTGAGAGATCTTAAAAGTATTTGGTTAATTTTTTATAATTTAATTCGAAAATATGTAGTTTTAAAAATAAAAAATCTATTAAAGAATTTTTCTTTTATTCAATTTGTTAACATCTCTGAGACTTAGAGGTCATATGAATTAAACACTTTTGTTGTTTTATTAAACCAAATCAGAGATTTTGTTGCCGAGATATGCTGCAATATGAGTTAAATTTTTATAAAAGTATTTATATAGATAACTACAGTCTTGTATCTTATTTGACGAAAAAATCCCATGCCACAGAAAAAATAGATTTTTGTCGCTTTGTGTAAACAGTTTTTAAATGTTTAATAAAACAATTTTATTCTCAGTGAACTATCCATTTAACTGTGGCCTATAATCTCAACAATTGACAATAAATTTAAAATTTTATTGTTAAAATAAAATTATTCAATAAAAATATTGTGTGGAATATAATGATAGTGGAACTATTGTAATTTCATTATTGGCCAACTGGGCTTTCTAATTACAAACGATTAAATAAAATATCTCTTCTAAGTAGGGTTGCCAGACGGCCTCGAATGAACTTGATTGTCAAGATATTTTAGAAATTGTCAAGTTATAAGTTCAAATGTAATTTGTCAAGTTGAAAACAATTCGTAATTATGAAGATTTGTTTCGATAGCGATAATCCCGAATTTAAAACCTGCTATATATCTATTTTACACACATTTTTATATACGCACTTTCATATAAAAAATAAAATATTTTTGGAGGAAGCCGATTGTCAAGTTTTTTTTTTAGAAATCAATCTCGTTTTTCAGAAATGTCAAGTTAGATCGCAATTCGAATCTGGCAACCCTACTTCTAAGCCATTCCATGTAAATGTCCATAAAAAATCTTTTTAAAAAGGCCAGTACATAAATTTATATTGAGGACTGACATTTTAGTTATTTCTATTAAGTAAAGTAATAAAAAATCAAAAAAATCAGAATTAGTATTAGTTTTTAATACATTTTAGAACATATGAAATGAATTTAACATTCTGAATGCTCAATGTTTCAATCAAAAAGGGCTATTATTTCTTTTGTTCTACATTTGTTAAATTACACAAAAAAAGTAAACAATCACTAAAATAATGCATTCAATTAAAAAGGTTTATAAAATGAAAAAAAAAAAAAAAAAAAAATTCTGCGACAGGGGGGTTTCTCAGTCAATTCTGACACGATATTAATAAGTACTAAGCCTTTAATCCACTTTTTTGGAATTGACTGTTGTGTTCGCAATAAATCGCAAAAATTCTAATTAAAATTGTCTTCAAGTCATTCTAACATTACTTATTAATACAGTAAACAGTTATGGAGGCTTAGTTCTTATTAATACTGTGTATCCGAAATAAATGAGAAACTCCATGCCGCAGAATCAATGTTTCTTTGTGTTATCAAATACTAATAACTGTAAAAAATAAAAAACAGACAAAATTTCAATTAAAAATCAATCATCTATTAACGAAAAAATTAAAAATTTAAATGAAAAAAAAAAAAAAAAACAACTGTATTAATTAAAAGTACATATCGTCACCGAAAATGCAAAACAACGTAACATCAAAATTTTCGAATTTGTGTTTTTGATGAAATATGGTTCATTTTTCCAAAATACGTGTTATCACAAATGTTTAGACTTGTAGCTCCAAAAATGACGATAATATTAACGAAACCAATAATTTTCTTAAGTCAAAACAACATCACATTTGTTAAAAAAAATAAAAAAAATTTTTTTTTCTTTTTTTTACGAATTTAGATTGCAAATTATTAAAAATATAACAGCTTTTAAAATTTTGGAGTTAAAGTTATCAAAAATTCTTTTAATTACAATTTTTGTAAAATTTGTATTGATGTTACGTTTTTTTGGCTTCACAAAATTTAAATCTTGAAAAACGTAAACCACATAACCTAAAAAATATTTAATAAAAATTATTAAGCAATATTTAAGGATGTAATAAACCAAAAATCTTGTTTGTAACACAATTTGTTTAGATTTTATAAAGTATTTTGTGCCTCCTGTAAAGTTGTGAAAAGTGATGTTACGTTGTTTTGCATTTTCGGTGACGATATATAAAATATTTTTTTTGTGAATCACAATTAAGTATGAAAGAACGTCTGAAAAGGGTATTTTTTTACTTGATGCCTATCAATTTCGATAATAATTTGTATACACAAACTCCATTAAGCCTTTTATCAATTTCAGTTTCGCGAAATTTGCAAAAACTCGGGATTTTATTTCGCTTTTTTTACTTTCTCAAAAACAAAAAAAAAAAAATTCAAAAGTATGTAACTTTGAATAGTAATATCTCTGGGAATGCTTTGTGAATTTTAATGATTTAAATGGCTTTTGAATTTCGCATATGGCGGCTTTACGACGAATATTTAAAAAATTAGAAAGATTTTTTAAAAATGCATTTTAATGCAATTGTATTTTTTAAATGCATTTTTCTTTAAATATACTATTTACAATTTTTAATTTTTTAACATAAGTGAAAAGTTTGGAATCTTTACATTAAAATAAAAGTGTCATATTTTTGGGACACGAAAATTTTATATGCATAATCCAATTTTTATAAAAACATGTTCCCAATTTTTCATATAAAAACGAGAGAAAAAGATATAGTCGGTCAAGCCCGACCATATGATACCCTACACCATTGTGTACATAATAATTCGGGGAGGGGTCTTGACTTGGAGTCAGATGTGGACCGATACTCATTAGTGTAAAATAAAACATACGAATACAGAATATTACGTTGGTGCTGACATTTATATGAATTTATTCACTTTTGGGTGATTCCCGAAAGAGGGCCTTATATGGGAGCTATGGTAAATTACGGACCGATCTTTGTAAAATTTGGCACTATCATTTATATTCATATAAAACTTATTTGTGTCGAATATTAACTTGATACTAACATTTTAATGGGATTTATGCCCGTTAAAGTGATTTTCTGAAAAGGGGTTTATATGGGAGCTATGGTTAATTATGGACCGATCTTTTTAAAAATCGGCACACTTATTAAGACTTATATAAAACTTATATGTTCCAAATTTCATTAAAATATTGCTATATTTAAGGGATATATGATCGTTAAACCCTTTTCCGGGAGGACATTTGTATGGGGGCTAGGTGAAATAATGGACCGATCATAACCACTTTCAATAGGCTTCGTCCCTGGACTAAAAGAAACCTGTGTACCTAATTTCATTAATTTTGATTCAAAATTGCGACCTGTAGTTTGATTACAAGGTTTACATGGACGGACAGACGGTCAGACGGACAGACGGACGGACGGACGGACATCGTTAAATCGACTCAGAAAATGATTCTAAGCCGATTGGTATAAATTAAGGTGGGTCTTAGACCAATATTTTTGTGTGTTACAAACATCAGCACAAACGCATAATACCCTCCCCACCTATGGTGGTGTAGGGTATAATAAAATTTTTTCTTGTTTTTTGAATTTTCTTTAAAATTTGTATAAAAGTTATCAAAATATAAAAAGTATGCAATTTTAAATATTCATATCTCTTGAAGTTATTGTTGAATTGTAATTTAAAAAGTATTCAAAAGGCTATTGTATTTTTTTTTATGTAATTCAGTCAGCTTTTCAAAAGTCTACTCTTCGGTCCATAATATTTTAAAAATATAAATGCAGTTTTTAGAGGCATTTTTGTTAGTTGCGAATTTACTAAATTTTAATTTTTCAAAAGTGTATTTAAAAATACTTTGTTTATTATAACTTGAAACAATAATTGGTCTGGTACATAAAGGTTTACTATTTTTATCGAATTTTTAAAAAGTAACACAAATGTTTTTAAACAAAATATGTAAAGCTACTCATAATACCAGAAAAATATAATTTTTATATGAAAAAATTTAAATTAGTTGAAGAAAAGGCGAAATTGTACATAGTATATGTGTGCGACCCAAAAATTTAAGATTTTTATTTTAATGTAAAGATTCCATGCTTTCCAAATACGTAAAAAAATTAAAAAAATTTAATAGCATATTTAAAGAAAAATGCATATAAAAAATGCAAATGCATTAAAATGCATTTTTAAAAAGTATTTTTTATTTGAAAAATATACATGTTTAAGCTGATATAATTGCAATTCAAACGCCTTTTAAATCATATATTTCCTCAAAGCCTTCCCAGAAATATTTGTATTTAAAGTTGTATACTTTCGAGATTTTTTAGGTTTTTTCGATAGTGAAAAAGCGAAATAAAATCGCGAATTTTCTGAATTTAGGGAATCTGAAAACGGAAATCTATATAGACACCCATAGACCTTATATGTGTAAAATTTTATAAAAATCGAAAGACACTTGGTATATTTTTGGGCGTTCTTTCATGGAATGGACGATATATTTTTTTTAAATCTCTTGCTTAGTTCACGGGGTAGAGGGTGTAAAAAATTCTCCTATACACATTACATATAACACTTCTTACAGATTTTTCATATACAAATAATTTTTAAATTGATATTTAAAAGACTTTTAAGCCTTATATTTATAATTATTTTTAAAATTAAAAGTAAAATTACAATCATGACCAAACGAGTTTTGTTTATTGCAACTTTTCTTAAATAACAATTATATTATTATGGCCCTCTATTGTTCATTAAATTGCTGCCCTCTTCAATACTGACCAACAACAATTCATCTAAGTATCTAATGTTTTGTTCAATCACAAAGGAACCCTTTTCATTGTTGGTTATTGTCTATTTTTATTATTAGTTTTTTTACTATTATTTCTTCATTTGTTGGTTTTTATAGCGACGTGTGTTTAAATAATTAATGGGTTGTTAATTTAGTTTTCATACTTATCCATGGAGGCTATAGGTCATACTGCCACTAAATCATATTGAATTCATTTGGTGATAATTGCTTCTGGAAATTATACAGTTTTATGTATTTTAAAAGGTGTTGTAATATTTAATTTTAAAATTGCATGTTAAAAATATATGAATTTTTTTTATTATTGTATTTTATAATGCAAACAATACAATATAATAGAGTAAACTATGGGAAAGAAGAAAAAAAAATATGATATTTAAGTCATTATTGCCTTCAATAAGCCGCCTAAAATAAGTTGAATCAAATCAAATCAAATTAAATCAAAGTACTTGCACGACAAATCACCATGCACCATGACAAACACTCAAATCAAACCATCTTTAAGTCAAAAACATTTTATTTATGTTTCTCACATATATACTTTTTTTTCGGAATTTTTGTTTAATGTGAACTACTTAATATTTGGCCTTAAATCCTCTAGTTCTTAAGATATTACAATATTGAATAACGAATATATAATAATAAGTTATATCTATTTGTTGTACAACTAAAATACAACAGACACGATAAGTTAGTATTATGAAAGATGTATTTTTGAGTATTTTGAAAATATTTTAAAATAACTCTTATCAATTTTAACTTTATAACCAAATTATTGTAATAAATCTTAAATAATTTGCAACTTAAGTAATAAATATTTCACAAACATTAAGATGCAACATGGCTGATAATCTTAGTTGTTTCAACAAATCCTTTTGAATTTGGGAGTGCCATTAGAAAACTTTAAGTTAATTTTTCGTTTGTTTCTAAATTAATATGTATTTGAATTCGTTCATATAAGAATAATTAAGTGCGATAAATTAATCGCCTTAAATAAATAATCCACATTTCAAAATTAAACTTTATTATTTCAACTTTCAATTTAAAACTTCAACCAGCCACGTTCTTCTGCCAAATCCAAACTTGTTTTCTTACTTAGCTTATGATGATGATAATGATGAAGAAGATCAAAATACAAACAAATAAAAATAAATAAAAACAAAAACTACATCTTTTCAATATCTTTTTAAGTACAATAAATATTTTGAAATTTAATACTAAATTAATTAATTTGAATTCCAATTTTATTTGATAAAGTGATTTTAATTCTCGTAAAATATCAAAACGTCATAAATCTTTTTTATTTTTTTTAATACTTGTTAAAACCAAAAACAACTTAAAAGTATATATTAAGCCCACAAAATCTCAAGTTCACCTCAACCGTTTTAGTCATTCTTGTGTGATGAATTTAATGAAATATGCAGATTAACCCCAAAACAGAGCACACAATATTTATTAAATTGTTTTTTTTTTTTTTTTTTAGAATACTATAAACAAATTGATATTTGTAAATTTTCTATTTTATTATAAAGTACAGATCTCTAAAAGAATTAGATGTTTTAATTTTTTGTTAGATTTTTTTTCCTTCACTTTTTTTTCAGATAGATATATTTATGTGATATTATATATTTATATTTTGTAAGAAAATAAAGGATATCAAATTTAAAAAACTTAAAAAAGATGAGGCCAAAGATGATGGTCAAATTAGCTTCGTCCTAAATATCTCTTAAATTAAAAGAGTACACATCAGTGTTGCCAGAACTTCTCTGAGAAAAAGTGCTAAATGGCTATTAAAAAAGTGCAATTTAATAAAAATAAGTGCTAAATGATTGTTAAAAAGTGCAATTCTTTAGAAAAAAGTGCTAAATTTTAAATAAAGTAATTAGAATAAACATTTTTGTTATTTATGCATATATTCACTATTTTATTTTTTAATTCGTATGGTTTACGCACATTATATTGGTCATATTCTTAATTCTAAAGGAACAAATCAATTCAGAATAACTTTCTATCTTCATACTCATGAACGTATTCACATTATTTTTTTGGACCAAAGTAAATTTCATACATAAGTATATCTCATTGAAAAATGTATAAACTAATTTTAAATGATTTTGTTAAAATAAAATAAGAACATTAATTTATAGAAATATAAGAACTGGAATATGAAATTTTGCTTATAAAAATGTTTTTAATTCGTGTATTGGATAAAATATTTTATTCCCTATGAAGTTGTCAAAAAAAGATTTGACCGGTAAACTATAAAAAGATATTTTTAGTTATTTTGTGCTTTATTTATCCAAAGTGCAAAAACTAAAAATAAATGATAGAAATGCACTTTTAATGCTAAAAAATTCATTTTGTTTAAAAAAAGTATAAAAAGGTGCTAAAAAGCATCTAGCACCTTTTTTTTTCGCAAAAAAGTGCAGTACCCGAAAAATAAGTGCTAGAATTGCGCTTTAAATGCTGTTATGGCAACGCTGGTACACATGTAAGCATGTTTTTTGTAGAGATTTATAAGGACCACCTATACATAAAAATCAATGTAACTTTGAAATAAATTTCGTCCCTCTAGGTTGTCCCGTTCGAGCCCTATCCTGCTTTCAACAGACAGACAGATGGACGGACATAGCTAGATCAACTCAGAATCTAACCAGGACCCAGAAAATATATTCTTTATGGGATCTTAAATAACTCCTTTGACATGTTACACACGAAATGACAAAATCAATGTAACTTTTTATACCCACCCCCTTTTTTTGGGGGTGGGTATAAAAATATTAATAATAATTTTAGGACCACTGTGCGGCAAAATGAGGTTCTAAACCTATAAATCATTTTTTAATGTTTATATTTCTCGATATAAATGAGATATCATAGCTTAATTGTGAATAAATTCATTTACATAGATTTAAAAAAAATATAATTCATTTTATTTGTAACATATCCACTTTTATTATAACATAAACAAATATTGATTTTTATATTAAAAAAAATCAAATTTAGTAAGAATATTTTTGTTAATACCTTCGATTGAGCAGATAAAAAATTATGTAGGTATAACTTCTGAATACTTTGAATTAGAATTTGTTGGTATTATGTAAAACCATATCAGACAATTCGTTCTCGTGATACGAGGGGTGCCTTTTATATTTTGCGAAAAACGTATAAAACGATAATATTTCTCTTTGAAAAGGACATTATTGTTTCCTAGAGTAGTGTTCGTGACTGTTAATACCTTTTCTGATGCGTTTAAACCAAGTTTTAAGGCAGTTTTACCACCTTGATTGAAAGGTAATACAATGAAATGATTGGATAATAAAGCAAAGTTGCATCGCGGAAAATCCTACAATTCGATTTTTGTAATGACAATTTTGCCGGTTTTTTTAAATACTGTGTAAAAGGTATTAGTGGAGAATGATCAGAGTTTGGCAGATCTTTTTACTTACTTCTTGAAAGACTTTTGGCAAACAAATGATGTCATCATATTCGCAACTAATAGTTCTTTTACAGTCCAAATGTACACTTGTGTCCTGACTTCTTAAGAAACAAATGCTTTGTCTGGGTGGAACTTTTATAGGGTTTTTAAAAATTTGTAGGAGTAATACTGTTGACTGATATTTTCTTTCGGAATATTTCGCACAGATACAAATTTTGTCATTAATAACACGACTTGCAAAAATCAAAACACATCTTTTTTAAACTTTTTTAAACTTATATGGGGTTAAAAGAGAAAAACTGTTCTGGACGCCCAAATATTTATGAAATATTGAATACTTTTTAGTGGAATTAATGCCTAGGAATTTCTCGATCACATGGCATCTCACATGTTGGTGTTGCGTAATCTGTGCAGCCACAGCATTAGTGTTTTTTGAGAAAACAACCCTATTTAGAAAACCTTTACAAATTTTATTCTTGAGCCAATAGTATACATGAATGGATTCCCCATATCAGCGATATAAGATGGCCTCCTTTGGAGTATAATTTCTAAAAGTTAAATGAAGTTTAAAAATATATTGCTTTTTAATTAATCCACATCGAAAGTTATAAAAAATTGATATAAAGAAGAACTAAAATTTTTTATATAAAAATATAGAAATAAAATAAATTTAGGTCAATTTCCAACAATTTTCAGCTCATTATATCTATTAGAGAAAAATCAGTAATAATAAAATCGATTATTCTAGTTATTAATATTATCATTTTCATAATTGGAGCAAAATCAAACAAAAATTAATTAATATAAGCAATTTTGTAATTAAAGTCTATTTTTATTTTTTTCTGTGTACTTTTCTTTTGTCGCATTTGGGAATTTTTATTTCTGCGATTTTATGAAATATAAAGTTACAATAAATGTTCCAATGCCTTTGGAGTATTATAAATGAATGATATTTTTATTTTTAATAAAATGTATCTTACTTAGGGTTGCCAGACGGGCTTAAATGAACTTGATTGTCAAGATATTTTAGAAGTTGTCAAGCTACAAGTTAAAATGTAATTTGTCAAGTTGAAAACAATTTGTAGTTATGAAGATTTTTTTGATAGCGATAATCCCGAAGCATATTTTTATATTTTAGAGATTACTATGCCATATAATTTATTACACAATGAAAGTGAAACTTGTACAGAGTTACACAGTATAATGACTGAATTTTAAATAATCTTAAAAACATATGTATATAAGAAATACGAATCGTTTTAATTTTAAAATTTTTTTTCAAAACAAACTGATTACCATAAATTAAAAATAGATCACTGTTTTCTCGAGACTTATTTGAAAACTTCCAGAACAAATTCGCCTATAGCAGTTTTTTTAACACTTTTATTTTGCCCCTCTTTATAATTGAAGCAGTACACTACCGAATATTAATTCATTCTGTTATTCAAATTTATAAAAAGTGTTTTATCGTTTATTATTATGTCACCATGTCACTTAACGTAAATTTATTGTAGGTTCATACTTACCTAACCTAATGATACGGCCGTAACTGTCCAAAAGCAATAACAATTGCAAAAATCTAATATCGCGTTTCTTAATATTTTTCAATGGCACAAATGCATATGCTATGTAAAGTCTTATTTTCTAAACTACTTAAACCCGTTATCCCTATTGCACTGAAATTTGTATATACGCATATAGGTTTCATATAAAAAATTTTTGGCGAAAGTCCATTTTCAAGTACTTTTTTAGAAATCAAGCTCGTTTTTCAGGAATGTCAAGTTAGATCACAATTCGAATCTGGCAACCCTAATCTTATTATTTTCTTTGTTGACTTTTTGTTAAAAAAGTTGAAAAGTCGAAATCGACTTTTTGGTTTGAAAATTTGTTCAAAAGACTTTTTGTTTTGAAATATGTCGATATGATGCATTTTCATTTTTTGTTTCATGATACAACAGTCTTCAATCGTTTCCAAACACATTCTAAATTTTCAGATATGACCATCTTGTTAAAAAAAAAAATTAAAAATAAGTCTCATTTTCGAACAATGAACTATGAATTGATTTCAATGAACTTATACGTTGACTCAATGAACTTATACATTGAAAATGTACCAAAATAATTGGCCTATACTGAAATTTGGTATTAATTTTGTTTATAATTAAATAATGGAATTTCCTTTTAATATTAGGATAAAATATTAAAAATAATCTATACGTTTGAAAAGCTCATGCTTCTACTTCCCCAAAATGTTAAAGAGGAAATCATTAAAAGAACGAATAAGAAAGATATAGTTAGTCAAGACCAACCATATCTTTCATAAAAAACATTGTGTATGAGCATAAAAATTTGGAAAGGGGACTTATATTAGATCTGAAGCCAATTGTAGACCAACACTTTTACTAGATGTAAAATTAAATATACAAATAAAGAATAATGCGTTAATACTAACATCTACACAGAAAAAACGAGAGAGAAACTATAGTCGGTCAAGACCGATAATATGATACCCTACACCATTCTGTATGAGCTAAAAATTAGACCTGTGGACAATTGTAGACCAACACTTTTGCTAAATGTAAAATAAATTATACAAATACAGAACAATGCATTGATACTAACATCTATATGATTTTATGCTTTTTAGGGCGATTCCTGGAAGTGGGTTTATATGGGAGCTATGGTAAATTATGGACCGATTCTCATAAATTTTGGCAATGTTGTTTCTACTTATATAAAACTTATTTGAGTAGAATATTAACTTGATGGGATTTATGCACGTTAAAGTGATTTTCAGAAGAGGGGATTTATATGGGAGCTATGGTCAATTATTGAAATATTGATAAATTTAAGGCATTTATTATCGTTAAACCCCTATTCTGGGAGGACATTTGTATGGGGGATAGGTGATAGGATAGGATAGGATAGGTGGTTTTGTATTCTATTACTAAATTTATAAACTCAAATATTTTGTTATTGAAATCGGACCTATCAAGAAATTAGTAAAACCAAACATTTAAATTTTTCTAAAAACTGCTAAAAGACCAACTTTCCCATATAAACGCACCCTACAAATTTCAGGTCCGATGCGGCACGCGTTAACGATATCCGATTTCACTAATACTTCACACAATATGTTTTTACAACCAAAAGAACAACTCTTGGGGGAATTACGGTGCAGTCTAATATACATATGTATATAAACGATATATATAAAATTTGATAAAATGTATTAATACATAAACTAATTTACTTTAACTAAAATTAAATACAAAAAAAAAAAAAAAAAAAATATATATATATATATATATATATATATATATATATATATATATATATATATATATATATATATATATATATATATATGTAGGAAAAAACTCTACATACACCCTATAATTTTGAAATTTAAATGCATTGTTGATGAAAATAGAAAAAATTTATAAATCAATTATAGTTTAAATAATATTTCAGACTATCTGAAGAAAAAAAACCTAAAAAATACGAATAGCATAGAAGTTACTAGCATTAAACATAATAATTAACGCGAAAAAAGTCTACATACAGTGTAGTGTGGTAGCTCCTAAAATGAAACAGAAAAATTGTAACAAAGAAAGGAAAAAACCCGTTAGTTTTTCTAAATTGCTTCATTTTGCAAACCTTACTATCATTCAAGTGCAGAAAGTAATTATTAAATTTTATTCTTTGAAAATGGAAAATAGAAAAGAAATAAAGTTTTCAGTTAGAAATTTAGTGGTAAAAATGCGTAGTGAAAATAAATCATATGGTGGAATTGGAAAAATATTAAAACCAAGTCGGTCGACTGTTCAAACCATTATTAGGAACTATGAAGGCACAAATAGTACCGAAAATAAGCCACGATCGGGGAGACTTAGGAAGCTTTCAAGGCGCGATGTAAGCAGTATCCTTAAAGAAGTCAACAAAGAACCAAAAATTAGTGCTCCTAAATTGGCAGAATACCTTGAAAGACACTCTAGTGTTACTGTCACACCCAGAACAATAATAAATGTATTATATGACAACGGTTTTAGAAGCAGAACGGCACGCAAAAAGCTATTAATTTCAGCAAAAAATCGTCAACTTCGCCTTGAATTTGCTAAAGCTCATTTGAATAAGGATATGAGTTTTTGGAAATCTGTTATATTTACCAACGAAAGTAAGTACAACATTTTTGAAAATGATGGCCGATCAAAGATTTAGAGAGAACCAAACACTGTCTTCGATCCAAAAAATATTATACCTATAGTGAAACAAGGTGGAGGGAATGTTATGGTTTGGGGAGCTATGGCGTCATTGGGCCTGGGAAATCAATGGATTTTCCAGCAAGACAACGATTCGAGACGTTGTTCAAGACTGGCTTCTATATCATGCGCCAGGACAGGTAAATTCACCACCCCAGTCACTAGATCTTAACCCCATAGAGCACATTTGGTGCGAAAATATGACATCAGAAGTCGCGAAACTCTCAAAACCGCTCTTAATCGTGTCTGGACCGAAATAACACTCGATATCACCGAGAATTTGGTTATGTCCTTGCCCCGCCGATTTCAAGCAGTAATTGATGCCCAAGGTGGGCCAACTAAATATTAATTTTTTTATTTTTAATTTGTTTATGAACAAAATTTTAATTAATATTTATATTTTCTGGCTGTATGTTGACTTTTTTTCTTATGAGTTTTTTATGTTTTTGTTATTTTTGTTATTGTTATGCTTATGAATGAGCACTTTGTTTTATAAATGAACTTATTTATTAATTCCTTACATAATGAAGTAATTTTATTTTATTTTTCTTTTTGAAAAGTCCTTAAAACGACAAAATCAAAGGGTGTATGTAGAGTTTTTTCCTTAACTGTATATACCATCAAAAAGATGGGGGGTATATTGATTTTGTCATTCCATGTATAACATGTCGAAGGAATCATCTAAGACCCCACAAAGCATATATTTTCTGGGTCCTGGTTCGATTCTGAGTCGATTTAGCTATGTTCGTCCGTCTGTCTGTCTGTTGAAAGCAGGATAGGGCTCGAACGGGATAACGTAGGGGGACGAAATTTGGCACAAATATTTGTCTTATATAAGGTTTGTTTGGGATTGAAAATGGGCAAAATCGGGTAACAAACAAAAAGTTCTGCTGATATTTCTTCAACAAAAGCATGTACGACAACAAAATTTTATACGTATAGTTCGGGGATCGATATAAACTCGGAAACCAAAAATGGGCGTGGTCCGCTCACTTTACCGCCCACCTCCCATATAAGGTGAAAATCAACGAAATTGTGTTCAAATAGTTCAAGGACCAATGTAAACTCGGAAACAAAAAATGGGCATGGGCCGCCCACTTTACTGCCCACTTTACCGCCCCCTCCCATATAGCGTAAAATTTGAAAAAGTTGATGGTGGGTATATAGATTCGGCCGGGCCGAATATTCGCGCTTGTTTTTTTTATTTTTTTACTCAAATTGAAGAAACATATCGTCCCTGCGCTGATTGAATTACCAATGTACTTTTTAATAACTTTTCAGAAAAGCTAAAAAACTGTATAATTTCGTTGTTTTTTCGTTACTTCGCTAAATTTTTACAAAGTTTTTCCGTTTATGGGCTTAGTAACACAATTCATGTGTATTATGAAAAATAATGCTATTGTTGGCGCATCTTGGAGAAAATCAACGAAAACATTACATATGTAGGTAATATTGTGGAGCAATTTTTTATCAAGATACGTTTTTGATTTTCTTTATGTAAGTTCTTAAGTTTACTTTAATATAAGTTTGAATTATGGAAGGAGGTATTATTAGTAATATTTTGATCAACTTCCTAAGATGATTGGAACATGCTACTAAACGGTAATTTGTTAATGAACTCAGGACGAAGAAATAAAAGGTTATAAAGTAATACATTTAAAAGAATGTCCATAACTTAAAATTTTAATTTTGTAATATTTTAAAACTGATGTATAATGGCCTCAAGAATAATGCCTTGGAAGTTTTATTTTTTGCAGCCTTGAAAGTTAAATTCAATGTTTGTTATATATACGCATTTCAGTATATATTATATTTTAAAATAACACCTCATGTTAAATTAATCTTTACTTTTAAATAAAAGCAACGTTATAGCGTTATTAGTGTCCTTTACAAAAATATTAAAAAATCTCACGATAATTATTGAATGCAAAATTTCGGTTTTAATCTTAATTAATTACTATTTAAATTAAACTTTAATCTGATTATTATCTTAAAATTAAAAAAAATATATATATTTATTTAAAATGCAAATGTTTGCATTAATAAATAATAAATTATGTATCCATTTCATTATAACTTAAGACATTTGTTTGTTGTTTATATAAACTAAATTTCAATTTAATTTGTTTAAACTAATTTTTCATAAATTTTAGATATTAACAACAATAATAATTTCAAACGTTTTAAAAATGAAATTCATAAAAGTTTTTGATTTGATTCTTTTAAGAATCTGCTGGTTTAAATGCCCAACATCATTTGATATGACAAAACACTTAATTTAAATATATGCAGAGATTAAATAACATGAATATTGAATGAAAAAAATCCTAAACTAAATATGTTTAATTTAATTAAAAGTGAATTTATTACTCAAAACTCAAAAAACAACTGTAAAACAACGCAAATACAAATTTTATATAGAATAAACCTGTTTTAAAAATTATATCCAAAAAATAATATTTGGTAACATTTTTGATTTATGTTTAACAACATTTTTTCCCCCACTTTAAACAATATTTTTTTTAAGAATACTCTCGTACCACGTATTTTTTTATGGCTAGAAGGGTATAAACTTTTATGGTTGGGATGTTATTTGTCTGGTTTTTAAACAGTTTTCTTTTAAATAAATTATTAATACTTATTTATAACATTTATTTAATGCTATGAAAACTAATTTGTGTTTATAAAATATTTAATTCTCCATGACGTAGTAAATGAGGAAAAATGTTAAACAGATGTATGATTACGACTACGAAAAGTGAAAGGAATTCTTCTTGAATATTCAAGGTTTTTATGATAAATTACAAACATATACATGTACATAAGTATATATAGTTGTATGAGTGTACTTATGTATATAAAAAAAAAAATAAAGTAAAAAAATCTTGGACAATGTCTATTAATAAAACATAGAATGCGTCTGTCCCCAGTCTGTGGTTACTGATTGATCTTTTAACAAAAATAATGTAGTAAAAATGTTAAATTTAATAAAAAGTTTTTACTATGTATTAAGTTATAAGTATTTAATTTAAAATAATTAAACTCGGTAATAAATTAAAATTTTTAGAACCACATAAAGACCTCAAATTTAAAGCTATAACTGGGAGATTTGAAGCAGCAACTAATTTTTAAGAGTTTGTAAGTTTGTTATTTTTTTAACGAATTAAAAAAAAATGAAATTGAAAAAAGATTCGGCTGTGCCGAATCTTTGATACCCTTCACCATATTACCATCTTACTATCTTATCGACATCATATTACCATATTACCGACAAATAATAAAATTTTCGCCTTAACGTATGCTTGCATATTTTCTAAATCTAAATTTTTTTCAAACTACGAAAATTTGAATATGAAAAAAAAACAATCATAACAGGCTTTGCTTTTAAAAAAGAAACAACAACAATTCCATATATATTTATTTTTGTATGTACAAACTGACTGAATACACAAAGAACAACAACAACACTGTTATTCATTATATTACTGCTGTTGCTAACTAAACTACTTGTCTATACAAAAAACAAAAAAACGTCACTAATAGTCATTACAATGCTTAATATACATGTTTGTGTATGTATTTATGTATATTCTTAACAGATATGTTTTAGTTTTTAAAAATAAACAACTACAATTCCATATCTATTTATTTTTGTACAGACTGCATATACAAAGAACAACAACACTGTTATTCATCATATTACTGCTGTTGATAACTAAACTACTTGTCTATACAAAAAACAAAAAACGTCACTAATAGTCATTACAATGCTTAATATACATGTTTGTTGGTGTATTTATATTCTTAACAGATTTGTTTTTGGGCCATAACTCTGTTGATTATGAACGAATTTGGTTTATTAAAAAAACCGAAATTTTATAAAAATATTTATGACTGATCTATATAAAAATAAAAATCTGTAGCTTGAACAAGGGCTTCAAAAATAAAAAATTCGTTTTCCCCGATATCTCAGTTATTACTGAACCGATTTATTTCATTTTTTCAGAACAGAAATTCAGAAAATAATTTTCGAGCCCCCTTTAAAAATTCGAAGTCCCTGGTATATGCAGAGGCTTCAGAAACTAAAAAACCGGTTCTAAAAACCGGTTTTTAAAGCATATCTCCACCATTTATAAACCGATCTTCCTGATTCAAAAAACTGAAATTTTATAAAAATATTTGTGACCGATCTGTATAAAAATAAAAATCTATAGCTTAAACTAAGGCTTCAAAAAATAAAAAATGCGTTTTGTCCGATATCTCAGTTATTACTGAACCGATTTATTTCATTATTTCAGAACAAAAATTCAGAAAAAAATGTCCGAGAATTCTTTGTAAAAACGAAGTCCGTAGTGTATACAGAGGCTTCAGAAACTGGAAAACCGGTTCAAAAAACCGGTTTTTTGAACATATCTCCGCATTGTATGAACCTATCTTGCTGAATTCCAATAGCAAAATTCTCGAAAACATTTCCGATCGTTTGACATACATATTATATATGTCAGTTATCGGTGGGCTTCATAAACGCCATTTCAACCGACACACGGACGGACGGACGGACGGTCGGACGGACGGACGGACGGACGGACATGGTCCAATCGTCATCGCTTCTTACAAGGATTCCGAAAATATAAACTTTTTTGCTCTCCGACAAAAATTGTGGAAATTACAAACGGAATGACAAACTTATATATACCCTTTACACCTGTGGTGAAGGGTATAAAAAAAACAGAAAAACAATTCGGAGAATAATTTTATTTTCTTAACTTGCATCACTGGCAATAATACTTTTAATACTTCGATCTCTTGGAGATTAGATTTAAGCTTATATATCAAATATCCATAATATGTCTACAAATGCCTTTCTAAAATATTGCACTGTGGAGCAAAATCAAAAATTTTTGAAAATAAATATGTAACTTTTATTTTGCATTTGGATTTACATAAAATTGTTTAACTTCATAAAGATATTGACTAAATACAAACATATTGCCCGATTTCAATGATTGTATTGTAATGTATATCTTGTAAACCAGTGATATACATACACTAAGGAAAAAAATTCGATTCAAAATCCAAAACCAATTTAAGGTCACATTACCAATTTAAGGTATCGACATTTTGATACCAATTGTTTACAAATTTTAAATTAACATAATATAATTTAATAATTCGATACTGCAGTGGTGTCAACTTGAGGCCAATTAGTATCAATTTTTGTTAATGATTTGAATACAAAGTGTTGAAATAGAGCACATACGGGACAGATTCACTATTGAATCAACACGTATGTGTTTGATTTTTCTCTGGGGGTATTATCAAGCTGCATAAAAAGTAACTTAACAAAAACTGAATGAATCTCTGCTGTCTTTTATTACTACTAGCTCCGAAATAACCATGTAAATCCCACAATACTACTAAATTATTATTATTTAAGTTTTCTCTACCAACAATGGGGAAAAGTTCCTTTTTAAAAAATAATTCCACAAGAAGTGGATTTGACCAATGAATTTTAAAAAGTGAAAATATTAATTTTCAAAGTCGAATGTCTCGTAGACTGTAAAAGATAACCCATACGTACGACGTTTTTTGTAGATCTTCAGCCAAAATGTTCTACTTTGGAATCTTGTAAACCCGTCCCGTTAGTGTTATATCGGTTACATCTGTTGCAAAAGTATTGTTACGTTATGTCACTTCTGACATCAGTTATTACTTAGTTTTTCCATTTGAATAAACCTAGGTGAGTTCTTTTATTACAATAATAAGAAGTCAGTACAATTTGCTTAAATATTCAAATACATCTTTTTATTTTACGCCTTTAAACAGACACACAGTATAAGTATTATGCAACCATATTTATATAATCAAGTCGACATTGGTCAATTCAGAACAAACACAAAAGATTTATGCCCTTATTTCTTTTTTGGTTCTAAGGAGTGCGATCGAAAAAATCTTAACACACGTTTTGCCTCATAACTTTTTTCGGAAGCAAATTTTAAAATTTTTGTTGATCTAGTCTTCTTTAAAAAATATGTCAGTTATTATTTTTAATGACAACCTTGTTGATTTGTTGTGAGTTTGATCAAAATGAGTGACGAACATGATGTACGTGCTATAAGTTATTAAAAAATTTCAAGAAAATCCAAATTGGTCCCACAAATAATTCGCCACAGAATTAAATGTCTGCCGTCAAATTGTTTCCAAGGTTATTAAACAGTATCAGAGGAATTCGACCATTGATAGAAAAAAGGTCCACATGATATTGGGAAGGCCAAGAAAATTGAAAGCATATTGAAAAGAACTCCAAACACATCTGATAGAAAAGCAACCCGGTTAGCTCAGTGCTCAGTCCAAAAAATTCCAGACTGGAATGCTGCAAAAAATTTAGGAGCCAAGAATAGGGCACGGAAATTAATATCAAATTTCATAAATGATATGTTGAAGATAAGTTTAGGACCAAAAAAATGACGAAATTTCATAAAGAATTCCTGCTTTGACAAGATTTATGCGGTTGCTGCAAAAGAATCGAGTCATTTGTTACAGTGGGCTCTATAAATACCAAAAAAATACATCAAAGGATGTATGCAAAAAAAAAATCTTCCTCCTTTCAGAAGAGAGCACAATATTTCCACATATTTTTGACCCGATTTGGCAACATGTCACTATGTACTAAAATAACATAGTTTTTACCAAAACAGGTCTACGAGTTCATTACTAGTGGCTAGAAGTGTAAAAGTTATATTTTTCTGGGATCTGTAGTATAATATCAATTGAATAAAAAAAAACAAACAAAACTCTAAGATCAACCGTCTCTAAATTATTGAATTTTTTATATTTTAAGATTTTTTCGATCGCACTCCTATAACAAAAATTAATATAACAATGCATTGAACAGAATCCACATGTCGATTATTGACTAAGCCTTATATCTCTATCCCGAAAATGATTTCAATGATTATTTGCAATAAAGCAAATGAACATTTTTTGATATTTTCAATTGTAAATTAGTGCTTTATCATATATTTGCACGCTTTTCATATCATATTAAAAATATAAGGGCTAAAATACTATCTGTATAAAGATGCAAGTAAATTTTTAAATATATGAAAATAATTCAATTGATTTTTATTAAAGTTGAATTTAAAGTTAACGTTTTTATTTATTTTGTGTTTTTTTATAAACAAATTTACAAAATTTCATAATAATGATTTAATATACTTGTTTTAATTTTAAATAAAAGAACATTTATTTATTTATTTTATTTATTTATTTATTTATTTATTTATTTATTTATTTATTTATTTATTTATTTATTTATTTATTTATTTATTTATTTATTTATTTATTTATTTATTTATTTATTTATTTATTTATTTATTTATTTATTTATTTATTTATTTATTTATTTATTTATTTATTTATTTATTTATTTATTTATTTATTTATTTATTTATTTATTTATTTATTTATTTATTTATTTATTTATTTATTTATTTATTTATTTATTTATTTATTTATTTATTTATTTATTTATTTATTTATTTATTTATTTATTTATTTATTTATTTATTTATTTATTTATTTATTTATTTATTTATTTATTTATTTATTTATTTATTTATTTATTTATTTATTTATTTATTTATTTATTTATTTATTTATTTATTTATTTTATTTCAATGTATCAGTAATCTTGCCTATTGGCAATAATCGATTTCAAAATTCTACTTAAAAATATATAATGCAGTTTAAAAACAATTATTTAATAAAATATAAAAATTAATTAAAATTGATTTATTAAAAATTATATTTTAAATTAAAAAATTCATTTAGTATCGAGTATTATCAAGTACCTAAATGAAAAAGTATTGCCAGCACTATTGTTAATATTAAACCCACCGTAAATTTCTTATTCTGTAAAGTTTTGAGGATATATATAATTTTACTTTTTGAGTTTCGGGAGATCAGTCATCGAAATATAATATAAACGAAATTTTTTGACATTTTAAACTTTTTAAGTCTCTGTAAGTAATAAGGTATAATAGATAGGATACTTTTCTGAATCTGCGAAGTCCGGAGATTATAAATATGTTACTTTTTTTTTTTATTAAAAGCAAATCATTAATGCATAAACTTGTAAATGTACATATAACGCATTTTTTTTTGTTCCGTCACTGTAAGCTTAAACAAATACAATAAACACATTTATATTCTTTAAAATTTTTATGATACTTAAATATTTGCTTTTGAAAATGTAAAAATTTTTTCGATACCATGCTTTAGTGTAGGGTAAAATACGGTTGACAATAACCTTATTTTAAATTTATTTTTCTGTCAGTTGGGAATTATTTTATCTACGGATTTATCGATTAAAGCTTTTTAAAATAAAAAAGTAATTAATTGATGACAAATTAATATCACACATGTTAGATCATAGACATAAACCATTAAATTATTAGAACTGTGTCTAAGCAATTAAGAAATATATACATTAGGGTGGCCCCGTTTGTATGGAGAGAAAATTAAGTATTTATGTTCCTAGTTCAAATGAAAATTTACTTCATTCTAAGATACCGTTTCTCAAAATTTTCGTCCTGACATTATCCTTTCGTGAGCTGGATCAAAATGAAAATAGGTCCTTTTTCGGGTTTTTCGGATTTTTTTCATATTTTTGCCAAAGGTACAATATGAAAATTTGGTATTCGGAAGAAAGGTAACTGGGGCGCGCATTTAATGACGTAACAAAATTTTAGGTTCAGGTCCAAATAAATCCACAGTTTTGCACTTTTCCACACAAATTTAGATATTTGAATTTTTTACACATAAATATTAAAAAAAAATAGGGCCAAAATAATCCTCTATCAGTTATACCGAAACGGTTTTCCGATTTTGAATTTTCGAAGTTTAATTAGAATTTTTTCAAAACAGAGTAATTTGTTATTGTAAATCACAAAGAAAAAAATCGCTCTCTGTTTGTAGCTTAATGGGCATAATTGTCAACAAGTACCCTTATTAGCATAAATATTGTGAGTATTCCACTTAAACTTAATTTATTTAGTAGTTTGTGCATATAAGTATGAAGTGTTATATATCATTAAGGAGCTTATAAAATTGTGTGTATTTTGATGCTAAAATCCATTTAATATTTGTATATGAAGGAAATAACGTTTTGAAAAATTCTAATAAAATTCATACTAGTTCGAATTTAAAAAAACGGAAAAAACCATTTCGGTATAACTACTGGGATTATATTGTATTATTATGGTTCTATTTTTTAAAATATTTGTGTGTAAAAAATTCAAATATCCAAATTTTTTTGTAAAAAATTGCAATTTTTTAACATTTTTAGATCCGATTCTAAATCTTTGTTACGTCATTAAATGCGCACCCCAATTACCTTTCTTGCGATACCAAATTTTCATATTGTTCTTTTGGCAAAAATATGAAAAAAAAAAAAATCCGAAAACCTATTTTCATTTTGATCCAGCTCACGAAAGGATAATGTCAGGGGGAAAATTTTTAAAAACGGTATCTTAGATTAACGCAAATTTTCATTTTGGGCCACATTAATATACATATGTATATAAGTAAAGACAAAGTTTATTATGTGATTTTACGTGACCTTTAAATTACACCCTTACGATTTGACTAAAATCTAAATTGTTAAAGATTTTAATTAACGTACATATGTATATCAATACAAGGTTATAAACATATTAGAAATGCTTACAATAAAATAACCATTTACTATCCCTTAGTTACAATAGGTGTTATTTTAATAAGTTAGTTTCTAATTAAAATCACATTAATTTTTATAGGTTTCTTGTAAATTTTAAATTTATTTATGTCTTAATTGTAGATAAAATAAAAATTAAATAAGTTTTAAATACCAATGATTAAAAACGAATTTATATTTAACAGCTACATATCAAAAAATCATCACTCGTCCACAAAATTGTTCAGCTTAAAAACAAAAGACTTAAGACATAAACACATTTCTATGACTTGTAACTTTTACAAATTTCTGTTCCATTTCAAATCAAATTTTTATGCTAAACAATAAATAAAGTCTTAAGCAAAAAGAAAAAAAAAAAAAACAAAGAAACATTTATAATAAAATAAAATTAACAACACTTCAAAATTAAATATTAAAAATACTGACCTATGACAAAGTAAAAAATATTTACGTGTAAAATGAACTTAAACTCAAAATAAGAAGGAGGAATGGACAAAAAACACAAAATTTAAAAATCTACAATCATCATTCATTATAGTATATCGAATGAAAACAAAAAAAAATAAAAAAAAACAAACACTAATAATATCTAAATGCTAAAAAAAAGAAGTAATTTATTTAAAAATAATAAAATCCATAAAAAAAAAGAATGCAATAAATGAATTGGAAATAAACAAATAAAACAACGACAACAAAACAAAAGTAACCAACTGAGAAAAAGAAATGTAAACCAACCAACACACACAAAGTGTTAATTAAACAACAGCACGAAAAAATTAAGTTAATGATCATCAATAGCAAATATAAAGATGATGATGATCATCATCATCATTATCATGATGATGGTAAAATAATTGTTTAACATGCTGTTGATGCAGATGACGATGCCGATGAAGAATAATAAGGTGATGATATCGGTTTTATACTGTGTGGTTAGTATTAAAGTTGGAGATGATGATGATGATATTTACGCTACTGACCTTGCGACACAATAACAACAAGAAATAAAAATAATAATAAAAAATACACACGTAAAAATAAAAAAAAAAAAAATAAATAAAAATCAAGAAAACTGCGCGTTTTTTTATTTTTTATTATTATTATTTCGTCGCACTAAACTACAAATTATTTAATCTGTACCCTACATTGTTTATACATAAAGGAAATATATTTAAAGGATATTTTATCTTTGGATACAGTACATAAATACTTGGCACTATGTATAAATTTTTGAATTAAAAAAATATTCATTCATTTTAATTAATTCTATTTTAATTTTCTATAATTTACATACATTTATTTTTTACGTAATCCATTTGGTTATTTAGCAAAATAATAAACATATCATATAATATACATATTCATATGTATATTAAATATAGTAATATTAATATTTGTATTATTTTTAAATTAAATTGTAGACAATATTTTTATATTTTTTAATTAGCCTTAAAGTATGCATCATTATTTGTGAATAATTTTATATAAAACTAATATTGAATAGGTATGTTGATACTATACTATCTTAGTACTATTGATAGTAATAGTAATTTGATATTTTATTACATTTAATTTAAATTTTATTATAAAATACATATGCATTTGCATAAGATGACTGTGTAGAGCATTCATAATTCTTTATTGATTTAGTTAATCGAGTTCATAAATTATTCATTAATCGATATGTTTAATTTAAAAGTTAAAAGAAACCCAAAAATAATTTAAATACCTACATACATATAAACAAGTCAAACATACATATGATTATTTTTATTACAATTTATTTCACAGCTTGAAATAAAGACACAGATATCAATATGACTTTTATATAGAGTATTCATTTTCGACTCGACTTGTTCATTATTCGATTAATCAAATAATATTAATCTAGTATTCGAGTAAATTATACCTTCAAATTTTTCTCGTTTTTTTCAATGTTTATTAAGAAATAAAACAAGTATTCTATATTATCTTAATGCTTCTTTTTTTAAAACGAAAACAAAATCATCAAAAATATGCTCATTCACTTAATTTACAAGAAAGATTTAAATAATCCTTCTAAAAAAAAATAATAAAAAAATAAATAAAAAATTTGTGTACATTTTTCTCTTTTCTTTTCAAAAATTTCTCTATATTTTATAAATTCTTTAATGCACATTTTTGAATTCCAACAAAATTCTGATATAGAAGTTCTTAGTTCACATGCTAAATTTCTTCTATATCGCAAGTTTCATCCAAGCTATCATCGTCATATTCTTTACACCAGACTGAGAATCTATTGGTATATCAACCCCATATTTACACATATCATCGGGCTTTTTCATGTATTTTTAAAACAATTTAAAAATCCTCCAATTTTTTTTTTATGAAACATTTAATATAAAATGTAAATCTTTTTTTTTTTTATCACCTTGGAGGTGATAAAAAAAATTACAAAAAATAAATTATTTAAATTTTACATAATAATTTTTTAAAGTGACGTTTATTTGTTTGATTTTTGTAATGGAAAAACGAGCAACTAGATATAATTTAACCATACATATTTTTGGTTCTTTTCATCAAATATAATTTTTTACTAAAATTTCAAATTGGGACGCCACAATTAAATTCTAATAAAGAAGGGAAATCTTTAAGATCGAATTATTAGATTAATCGGCATAATTTACTCGAATAAATGTTATTCTTGATTTTAATTTAATAGGACAATTATTTTAATTCAATTTGTCGATTAATCGAACAAACAATATTCGAGTGAATACCCTACTTTTATATAAGAAATTTTCAGAAAATGAAAATAAATTTAAATGTCCCAGTAAAAATTTTGGTTGCCATGTAATGAGTTAAGAAGCTAATATAGCTGTGTGTTTAATAATCACTGCACGCAGAGAAAAGGTATAGTTGTACTGACCATAACACTATGCAATAAATTGATGATCATCGCGTGGGGGCGGAATCATTCCAATTGCAATTGATAGCTCTTGATATGTGTAATAAACCCTCCAAAGGATTTTTCGCTGGTAGGCAAAATTTTTGTTTTAAGACCACTTAAACTTTTCTATTTTTGCACCAAAGTAGTTTCAGATAAATAAAAAAAAAAAATAATATAAATGTAGTTCGAAGCTAAAATATTTAAACATAAATGTTTAGAACATTTAAATGGCAATATTTCATTAGAACCTTCTATTCATCTATCTCTCATTGCATGGGGTCATTTCTAGTCCGTTGAAACAAAATTAAACAAAAGTCCATTAAAACTTGAGTTTAATGGGTTAAAATATTCTACAGAAATTTTCTACGTCAAATTTCACTAGGGGTCACCGAAGGTCCAAAGTTCATACAGTGAAGCGTTTATCCAAAGAAATGAAATTGATGAAATTATTATTAATTTTGTTTAGGATTTGTACAAAACTTTTAATTTTATAACATATTTCATTGCCTAGTTTAAGGAGTTTATATAAGAAATGTGGGAAAATTTCATAATTTTCTTTTTTATCAACATATGATAAGTCGGATGAATTTTTTATCTTTGGAGACACCTAGTAAAATTTGAAGAAGAAAATATCTGTAGAACATATTAACCCATTAAACTCAAGCTTAAATCGACTTTCATGTCATTTCCTTAAAACGGACTAGAAATGACCCCTTATAAGGTAAGATAAATGAATTTAAAGTTATAATGAAATATTCCCCGTTAAGTGCTCTAAATATTTATGGATAATTATTTTAGCTTCGAACTATATTGATGTTATTTTTTTCAATTTATCTGTAACTGCCTTGGTGCAAAAATAGAAAAGTTTAAGTGGTCATAAAACAAAAATTTTTCCTACCAGCGAAAAATCCTTTGGAGGGTTTATTACACATATCAAGAGCTATCAATTGCAATCGGAATGATTCCGCCCCCAAAATACTGTTGCATAGTGTAATCTAAGGGCTTGATTGGAACGTACGATCACGGCTAAACATAGAAATGATTATAAGAAATAATTATTATGATTCCATGTCGCCATATTGCATTTTATTGTTAGTTTTTTCATGTTATGATTCGAGTTTTTATTATTATTGAACAATCTTTTTTCCCCTTATTTACTCCTCTAGGGAACATAGGGCTTCTACAAGATTATTTCACCTAATTCTATCATTACAATAAGTTTTTATCTCGTCCCACGACTTGTTCAGTTTTTCTATTTCCAACAGGATTTTTCGCCGCCAAGTAGTTTGTGGTCTTCGGGTAGTATACTGCCTTGAGAGTTCCATTGCAGCGCTGCTCTACAAAAACTATTTCTCATTTTCTTCTTTTTATTTTATTTTTTTTTTTTCACAGGTTCATATTGGAGATGGTATTCGGCCAAAATATACGGCAGAAATTTGTTTATTTGTGCCTGTTTTCTCCGCACGGTTGTATGCTTTATAAGCCACGTTTCACTTCAGTATAATAGCGGGGATTTAACACATAAGGAGTGAGATCGAAAAATTCTTAACATACATATATGTTAATAAAAACGAAACCACTAAACTTACAGATTTAATTTTTTTTAATTTGATTGAAATTATTATTACAATAATTATTTCTCCGTTTAAAATCTACCACACTTTTGGACACCTTTTTTGTGCTCTTCAATTCTCTTTTAACAAGAGCCCAATATCTCTCCACTGGCTTTAGCTCCGGGCAGTTTGGAGGATTTGTCTCTCTTGGTACAAATACCACATTATTGTTCTTGTACCACTCAAGGGCTTGTTTACCATAGTGACAGGATGCCAAGACAGGCCAAAAATAATTGGACACATTATGAAGTCTTATGAATGGAAGCAGCCTTTTTTGTAAATATTCCTTGATGTAAATTTCGGTATTTATAGAGACCGTTGTAACAAATGATTGGCTTCTTTTGCCGCAACTGCATATTGCTTGCCATACCAAAAACTTTTTGGGAAATTTTGTCTGCTTTTGGTTCCTAAACTTTTCTTCAACATTCCCTCCAGCATCAGCAACATAAAATTTTTGACCAGGAAGTTGCGAAAAATCTGCCAGAACATACGTTTCGTCATCCATTATGCAGCAAGAATATTTTTTTATAAAACTTTTTTTTGCCTCTAAATTTTTAGCAGCGTTCCTGTCAGGAACTTTTTGAACCTGCATTAGCTTTAACTTTTCATACCAAATAGTCTGAGCACTGAGCTAACCGTGCAGCTTTCCTACCGGATGTGTTGGGAGCTCTTTTGAAAATGCTTTATATTTTTTTGGCTTTAGAAACATCATGTGGACCATTCCTTCTACCTGAATCAGGTTTTCTATCAACGGACAAGTTTTCCCGGTACTGTTTAATAACATTGGAAACAGTTTGACGGCATTTTTTTCTGGTAACTCATTTTAATCAGATCAACAACAAATGAATATAATTGACATTAAACATAATAAATGACATGTTTTACAAAGGTAACTTGATCAAAAAAAAAAAAAAAAAAAAAAAATCAAATAATACTTGGGTTAAAAGTTTTAATGAAAAACGTGTGTTAAGAATTTTTCGATCTCACTCCTTACGTTGAATATGCGAGTTTTTGTTTGGAGTGATAATTGCGGTGAACGCCATATATGGTTAAGTCTCACAAATGCGGATCGGGCTTTATCCAATTTATATCGTACATGTTCCACTATACCTCCAGCAGGTGACAACATGCATCCTAGATAACAGAATGATTCCACATATTGTATATTTTTCCCATTTTTTTGCTATTCATTCCACTTTTGCTATTCATTACACTGTAGCACAATCGTACACAGCCTTTATTATATTTATGATTTTTCCGGGGACACCTTTAGGCCTCAGAGCTGTCCAAATTACACGTCTCTTAATGGAATCAAGCGCCTTTCGAAAGTCCATAAACACTAGATACAGAGAAGACCGCCGATAGACTGTTCAATTATAACACGAGGAGTGTTGGCCGGAAACCTGCTTGTTCGTCGCGTAGGAAATGTTGAACGCATTGCAGCCTAGTATTTATGATAATTACCATTATCTTGCATATGGTGTTCAATATTGTTATTCCTCTCTAGTTGTTGCAATAACTTAGGTCACCACCTTTATGGAGTTTAATAACATTGGTCGACAAAAAAATTTGTTTTCGTGCTCCTTCAAAAAAAAAAAAAAAAAATAGATATATATATGTGAACTAGATGGAATTCCGCATGCTAAACTCGAATCTGCTTTTAGTTTTTTCCCATCAGGTCGAGATTTTTTTATGGGCATGTCTGATTTTGCTTCCTAAATAAGCCGATTACTCGAGTATATTTCACTATAACTCGAGAACGGTATGCACGATTTAATGACACACCAAAATATGTGGAATAAAATTGGCTTTAAGTCAATCTGCCATCAAATTTTTGTTCGCTCAATAGTTTAGGAGATATTTCGAAATTATTGTCCGAAAAGTGAAAACTTCAAAAATGTTTCAGTTTATCATCTTTATCTCAAAGCTGGTAAAACTACGAGTAAATAAAGCCACGTATCATAAAAATTGATGCACAAATATTGATTGCATTCACAATTAAGTTAGGATACCCATGCATACCTAGACTTAAGTGGAGATACACTAGTGGGCAAAAAAAAATTTTTTTTCATCTTAAATAAAAAAAATTAGGTGGATAAAATGGAATTTAATGTGCTAAATAACAGCTTTCACTTTTTTTCTATCACGTATTGATTTTTTTTATGGGCATGACTACTATGACCCCATCTTTAGGCAGCCACACAAGTATAACTCGAGAACGGATTGTTTTATTAAGATAAATTAAACTTCAATATATAGCGACTTAAACTGTCTTTGAGCTGAATTTACATAATTTTTTGCCCAGTTAATATTTCCGTAGTTATTCGGTAATTAGTAGTGAAAAAATTATTATAATTATTTTTTTTTTTGAAAAGTGATGAAGATTTTGATCTATAACTCTGAAATTCTTAGTGAATAAAAAATATTGTTCACATATCTTGAAAACAATTTTCGTATGCATCTTTTGGTGTATCATTTATCAAAATTGTGTAAACGGTTCATGAGTTATAGTCTAAATTTGACAAAGTGATTATTGTTTAACTCGTCAAAATCCACCTAGTCCAGCTATTTTTGTTTTAAGAAAAAGTAAAATTTTTTTAACTTAACTGTGAATAATTTTGAAGATACATACCTTATTTTAAAATAAAGATGATAAACTGAAACATTTTTGATGTTTTCATTTATTAAAAGAAATTTTAGTAACAAAAAAATCTAAAATTTAGCATGAAAAAGATTTTTTGGACACTTATTTCAAAATAACTTCGAAACTATTGAGCACATAAAAAAATTAAGTTTGAGTGATTTGAAGATATTTTTAGTTCGTGTATCATTTATATCAATCGTACACACCGTTCTTGAGTTATGAGGAAATATACTAGAGTAATGGCCTTACTATATGCGAAATATTAGACACGTTCATATAAAAAATCCAGAACTGATGGAAAAAAACTGAAAGCAGATTCGCATTTAGCAACTATTCGTCTTTGGTGGAGGATTTTTTTGTCGACCAGTGTTATTGAACAAAATTTTTAAGAAGACAAAATTTTCACAATATTTCAAATTGAATAGTAATTCATATAAACAGGTAATTTTTAAAGAAATCTTTGCAAACAAGACGTTGATTTTTTTTTTATTTTTTAAATTGGACAAAAACTTAAGAACTTAGAATAAATTACTTTAACTTCTCATACATTTGAAATTTGTTCTCCAAAAACAAGTTAAAATAATATAAACATTTTTTAATAAAATTTTGAAAATGTTTAGTGGCGTTTTTTGTTTTTAAGCGATTTTATAAAAGGATATTTCATTTTATTATCAACAAAATAGTAGCATCTAAAACTTTGTATTTAAACATTTACATCAAAGTCAAAATTTGAAAAATTAAATAGAGAACGAAAAAAGAAAACGCTTAATAAATCGTTACATATTAGTTGTATATACAATATGTAGTATGTATTACGTTTATACGCACCATTTACTCGCAATTAAAAATATTGCGATATGAAAATCTTGCTGTATAAACAGTTAGTACTATATTTGTAAGTTAGTAACTCACGAAAAATAATCGTTATTAGTGAAGTTAATTGCAAATAAAACGTACAGCGTTGCCACTTACTTTTACGTTCATAGAATTTTCGATGATAATAGTTTCATTTTCCTCATCTGGCAACACATATAAGGAAATATATTTCTTTGTGCAATTTGCGTATAAACAATGAATTATTTATTTGTTATTTTTATTTGCAATAGTCGAGCGTATAAACGTAATAATAGTTCTCTGCTCTCTAAGGCAATTTAAAAATTTTAAATTGACTTAAAACTTAGGGAGCTAAAGGATTGTGTACACAGAGAAAACAGATTCATTGTGGCAACCGAATTTTTTGCCAATCGAATTTTGACGGTTCCACGTACTATCAGAAATTCGTTTGCAAGTACTATTCGGTTGCTGAATAAATGATACGCACAACTGACTTAAGAAAAGCAATTCGATGGATGTCATAGAAGGTATCGGTTGGGAAAATTAATATTTTTAGTTATTTGGAACTCTTATTTTATTTAAAGTATAAAAAACAAGCATACGGAAAATCAATAGAAAGTAAGAATCAAATATGTAACAACATACATATGTTTTCCGCACAGGACTGACTGTTGGGTCTAAAACTGCAAATCTTAAAATTCCGTAGGGGATGATGCAAATGTCAAGAAATTGGTCCTTTCCTTTCTATTTAAATTTGATGAGCATAAGCCGGCCATATCATATATATTTTTATTTCTGGCACTGGTATACCTTGTCCACAGACCAAGATTGTTATTAACAATGTGTTCTAAATTCCACAAAAATATATATCGTCTATTCCATGAAAGAACGCCCAAAAATATACCAAGTGACCTCCGATTTTTATAAAATGTTATACGTATAGGGTCTATGGGTGTCTATAAATATTTCCGTTTTCAAATTCGCTAAATTCAGAAAATTCGCGATTTTATTTCGCTTTTTCACTTTTGAAAAAATCTAAAAAATTTCAAAAGTATATAACTTTAAATACAAATATTTCTGGGAAGGATTTGCAGAAATTTGTGATTTAAACGGCGTTTGAATTGTAATTATGTTATCTTAAACATGAATATTTTACAAATAAAAAATATTTTTTAAAAATGCATTTTAATGCAATTGCATTATTTAAATGCATTTTTCTTTTAATATGCTATTCAAATTTGTTAATTTTTTAAAATAAATGAAAAGTTTGGAATCTTTACATTAAAATAAAAATCTCAAATTTTTGGGACGCACACATGTACTATGCACAATTTCGCCTTTTCTTCAACTAGTTTAAATTTTTCCATATAAAAATTATATTTTTCTGGTATTATGAGTATGTGTTATTTTTTAAAAAACCCTGAAAAATAGTAAAACTTTATGTATCAGACTATTTATTGTTTTAAGTTATAATAAACAAAGCATTTTTAAATACACGTTTGAAAAATTAAAATTTAATAAATTCGAACTAACAAAAATGCATCTAAAAACTGCATTTATATTTTTAAAATATTATGGATCGAAGACGTGGTTTTTGAAATGCTGACTAAATTACACAAAAAATATACAATGTCCTTTTAAATACTTTTTAAATTACAGAAATCCATCAATAACTTCAAGAGATATGAATATTTAAAATTGCATACTTTTTATATTTTGTTAACTTTAATAAAAATTTTAAAGAAAATTTCAAAATCAAGAAAAAATTTTAATTTTATATGAAAAATTTGAAACATGTTTTTTATAAAAATTGGATTATGCATATAAGATTTTCACGTCCCAAAAATTTGACACTTTTATTTTAATATAAAGATTCCAAACTTTTCATTTATGTTAAAAAATTTGAATAGCATATTTAAAGAAAAATGCATTTTTAAAAAATCTTTTTTATTTTTAAAATGTTCCTCATAAAGCCGCCATATGTGAAATTTTAAGGCCGTTTAAATCATTAAAATTCACAAAGTCTTTCCAGAGATATTGTTATTCAAAGTTACATACTTTTGAAATTTGTTTGGTTTTTGAGAAAATTAAAAAGCGAAATTAAATCGCGAGTTTTTGCAATTTCGCAAAACTGAAAACTGAAATTGATAAAAGGCTTAATGGAGTTTATGTATAAAAATTTTTATCGAAATTGAAAGCCATCAAGTAAAAAAATATACTTTTTCGGGCGTTCTTTCCTGGAATGTTCGATATATAAAATAAATACAAATTTGTTACACGTTTCCATACCCAGAAATCTAAAATAGTTTGAAACACATATTATTAATAGTACTTACAATTTCAAAGTGGATATCCATACATACCTCTTATATTTTTGGACTAACATTTCTTTTGTATAAAAATTTGTTATTTGGCTCTTATATTTTATTTTTTTTTTTTTATAATTTTCGTATTTTTAATTTATTTCTATATTTAATTTATTTTTTTTATAAATGTCAATATTTTAGGAATTTGACTCAGATCATCGAATTAATTTTTTTTTTCGGTAAAAGTGATCATTATTTCGTAATTAAAACATATAATGCTGAGTTTAATTCGGTTGTTCTTTTCGAATTCATTAAGCAACTTTAGTTTCGACACAAACCTACCAAAATAAACGATTTTTCATTTGTGAGAATCTTATCTCAATCCCAGTTATACACTGACAATACTATATAAAGAAAAACTATTTAATGTAAAGTTTTTTAATGACTTTAATAATATTTCAATTCATCTTATTAAGATTTTATACTGAACATCGATTTCTAACAAATCTTTTTTCTGTGTGTATGAAAAAGGTTTTTTAGCAATATCTCAAAATTTAGGGGATGCTTCGTAATATTTCAAAATTGGTATGTGATATCCTTAGTAAGCGTATCATTATTTCCCCAAGCATTATTTGCACATTATACCTAATAGTTAAGGAGCGGATTTAACTGCATTTATAAAAATCAAAATCAAAAATTTGAATTTTATCTAGTTTTGACCTTTTAACAAGGTTATCCTTGTCCATTTATTTTTTAAACTTTAGAATGCATTTCCTGACATGTGTTTTACCTTATTATATAATAATTTAGTCTGAAATACTGAAAAAAATTCCTTTTTGCCGAGATCCGCAGAATACAAATCGATGGTATGGTTTAGTCGTACAAGGTATTGACCTAATACTTTTTTAATTTTGTTTTCTGTAGTGTTGTCAATAAAAATGTAAAGTTTTTTTCGAACTGTTTTAAAATTAGTTAAACTATTTTTTTTAAGTTTGAAAAGGGAGTTTTGAAAAAGTCTTAAAAAATGTAAACATTTTTAACCGAGCGTGGAAAGATATTTGGATTATTCTGTGCAAACAAAAATGTTTTTTTCAGTAAGTATGATTCAAATTTAATTGAAAACAGCTTTTTATGTAAACACCCTTACGCAAGTATTCTAAATGGTCTGGGGAACTCGTAAATTTAAAAATTTTTTAACCGATTTTCTCTTTTTATATCTCATTTGATAGATAATTATATGTAAAATACGATTTTTTAACACTTAGTAGCTAAATAAAGTTTTTAATAGAATTTTTTTTAAATAAACGGTAAAAAGGCTAACTTTTTCCCATATAAACGCTCCCTACAAACTTCAGATCCAATGTGGTACGGGTTAACGATCTCCGTTTTCACATTATACGTTTTTGCAACATAAACAACGATTTAAGGGGGAGTTGTGATCAAAATTCGAAAGTAAATTTTGGTGCAATTTAAAATAGCCATATGATTCGTTTGTTAAAGTATAATAGGGAAAACAAAATCGTAAGAAGTTGAATTTTTATAAATTTTTTAATGTTTTATTCATATATTGAATCTGTTCTTTTTTTAAAAGATTCACAATATGTAGTAAATCTTTAAAACTAACAAGCGCGAATATTATATTAGGCCCATTTTTTGTTTCCGAGTTTACATTGGTCCTTAAACAATTTGTAAAAAATTTCATTGACGTTTCACCTTATATGGGAGGTGGGCGGTAAAGTGGGCGGACCACTCTCATTTTTGGTATCCTAGTCTATATTGACCTCGAACTATCTGTACAAAATTTCGTTATAGTACATGCTTTTGTTTAAGAGATATCAGCAGAAAAATATGAAATGAAGCTACAACGGACACCCTGTGTTTCTAGTATTTTGCCCATAACATTCGTGTTTATTAACCGATATTGCTCATTTTCAATACCAAGCAATATATAAGATAAATATTTGAGCCAAATTTCGTTCCACTAGGTTGTGCCGTTCGAGCCCTATCCTGCTTTCAACAGACGGACGGCCATAGCTACATCGACTCAGAATCTAACCAGGACCCAAAAAATATATACTTTATGGGGTCTTAAATGATTCCTTCGATATTTTATACACGGAATGACAAAATCAAAAGATGGGGAGTACTTTTTGATGGTGGGTATAAAAACTAAATTATTCATTTGGAATAATAACAATTCCAAGTGAAACGCGTTTACAAATGATTTAGAATACTTATGAGTTTGTTAATCCTAGTTTTAGAACTTTAGTAAATATAAATGGGACTAAAGTCAAAATGTTCAAAAAAATTAGTAAAAATTCAAAAAGGTTTAGATTATAAAATATTGGTTAATAAATAATAATATTTTTCAGCAAAGTATAAAATCTTTATATGTTCTTAAAGAAAATTTTAATGAAGGGAAAAAGTGATATACCTAAAATTTAAAAAAAGAGGAAAAACATTCCTTTAATAGACTTCAAAATCCAATTTATAGATGCAAATAATTCGCTAACGTTAGCTTTTAAAGATATATGTTAGCATATTCGTTAATTTTTTATATGTTTCAATTGTGGCAATATGAATAAATTTTCTTTAAAACCACTCAATCTATATTAGGAAATAAATGACAATAATTTTCAAATTTCTGACTGAAAATTATTCTTAATAAAAAATACTTTATAAAGGGTTTAGGTGCAGATTCAGCTCAAGCAAATTAAATTTATTTTTAGCAAACACTATCAGATATTTAAAATACATACATAACATTTTAGTTGAGCTAATTAAAATCCAATATTATGTATCGTGTATATATTAACTTAAAAAAAGGGAAAATATATTGTTTAACCTTAATTTTTATTATATTTTAGAGGTATAAAATAAATTAATATAATATTGACTATTATGATCTTCATCATGATACAATGACTTCTGATCTTATTATTATTTTTTTTTTGCGTCATCTTCCCAAACTTTTACACATTTTTTAGTTTTTTTTTTTAAGGATTTTTGATGTTGTAGCAAACTTGTTTTTGTGAGTTTTTTTTATTATTCGAACTGTAGTGTAGACAATACAGGTCATCATAGCAAGAAACCCTTTTATTTTAATTTTTTTTTATTTAATGCTTTTTGGTTATTTAGATGCCAGTCAGGGTGTAGATAATTTTGGTTTAAGATTTTGGCAGTATAAAAACACCCAAGACTTGCAAAAATTTAAACAGTTTACAACTGCAATTATTCGTATAAACATACAGTCAGTCGCTGTACACGTTTCTTTACTCGTCTTCAAGAGATATTTAATTAAATAAACAGCCTAAAGATGAAACTTGTAGGTTTCATATTCATTTTATTTATTTCTTACTAAATTGTAGTCATTGCCAAATTTTACTTATTTTTAACTTTCAATTTCAGTTTGTTTGCATTGCTGCTCTTGCTTTTGTTACCATCTGCCGTGGAGACAATATTGATAAAAATGCTGAAATTCGTAGTTTAACCAATGATGCAGCCGATGCGGATGGTAATTATCAATATGCTTATGAGACCAGTAATGGCATACAATTTCAGGAAGCTGGCAATCCAGCGGGTGTACGTGGTTCTTTAAATTATATTTCTCCTGAAGGCGAACCTATTGCTTTATCTTATACTGCCGATGAAGAAGGTTATCATCCAGTTGGTGACCATTTGCCTACACCACCTCCAGTGCCAGCTTATGTTTTACGTGCCATTGAATATATTCGTTCTCATCCACCTCCACAAGTTAAGGAACAACATTAAGCCTTGAAAAAGAAATACTGTTGATTCTTGTTAATTAGTCTTATCAGAAAACAAGGACTTAATCCCCTCCCCCATAATTTGAATGGATTTAAAGGCTGTTGATATTAATAAATTTAAATGAAAAAAATCAGTTGTTATAGGTTAAGTTGAATATTTCTTTAAAAAAAAAAAAATCTAAATAAAAATGTTATAATAATAATTACTAAAATATTTTAATAACAAATTGTTTAACATTATTCGTTGTTTTTAATATTATAATAGATCTTTCTTAATACAACTTAGTGAATCATATTTATTATTGGCTTAACTGAAATACCAATTTGTCGGAGACGTCTGAGAGATTTTTAACATATCTATTTTATCTTTTTTCAAAAATCATCAGTACAAATTTTGTATATGAATTTATATTTATACTATACGAGCTGTAAACTCGCTACTCGTTAGTGAAAATTTTTTATAAAAACCATACTATATAATAAATTCAAACTGAAATTCCTAACTCTCGTGGGAACATTTTAATTAATGCTGTTGTGTCGGCGATAAAAAAAATCTACTTTTTAAAAATTTTACCTAGTACCAAAAAGTACAGTAAATAATAGTAATTTCAAAAAGTACAAAAGGCATGTTTGATATATTTCTGATAAAAAAAGATAATATTCTAAATTTATTTCTATATTTTTGGTTTAGAAAGTTTGTGAAGTACCAATAAAGTGCCAAATTTTTACATCTTTAACGTTCGAAAGTTCAAAAACTTCCAAAGTATTTCTATTATTATTTTTGATTTTAGAAGAATGTGACTAATAGTGCTATACATCTCTAATTTTATGTTTCTAGGTTAATTATTACAAACAATTCAAAGAGTAATATTAGAATAACGATTCTCATTCACTTAGGACCAAATATCTTTAATTTCATGTTTCTAGGTTTATAATTATAGAAAAATGAAAAAGTACCATTAGAAGAACAAACAAGCGCGAATGTTATATTCGGCTCGGCCGAATCTATATACCCACCATCAACTTTTCCAAATTTTACGTTATATGGGAGGTGGGTGGCAAAGTGGGTGGACCATGCCCATTTTTTTGTTTCTGAGTTTACATTGGTCCTTGAACTATTTGAATACAATTTCGTTGAAGTTTCACCTTATATGGGAGGTGGGCGGTAAAGTGGGCGGACCACTCTCATTTTTGGTTTCCAAGTTTATATCGATCCTCAAACTATTTATACAAAATTTCGTTGTCGTACATACTTTTGTTTAAGAGGTATCAGCAAAAAAGTATAAAACGAACACCCTTTGTTTCTAGTTTTTAGCCCATAACTTTATTTATTTATTAACCGATTTTGCCCATTTTCAATACCAAACAAACCTTATATAATATAAATATTTGTGCCAAATTTCGTCCCCCTACGTTGCTCCGTTCGAGCCCTATCCTGCTTTCAACAGACAGACAGACGGACGGAAAAATATATACTTTGTGGGGTCTTAGATGATTCCTTCGACATGTTACACATGGAATGACAAAATCAATATACCCCCCATCTTTTTGATGATGGGTATAGAAATTACCACAAAGTCACCTCTTATGAATTCCCATTCATTGAGCATCACATATCCTTAATTTCATGTTTCTAGATTCATAATTATAGAAAATTAAAAAAAAAAACAAAAAAAGTACCACAAAAGTACCTCTTGAATTCTTACCTACATAGGACCATGTATCTTTAATTTCATGTTTCAAAGTTCAATATATAGAAATATATAGAAGTACCATTAGAAGAACAAAAAGGTACCACAAAATACCCTCTTGTGAATTCTCACCCACTTAGGACTATATGTACTTAAGTCCATGTTTCTATATTTAATATAATAAAAAATGCATTATTTAATTTGAATAAAATTTAATTTCCCGATTTTGTCCCCTTTTTGTTACTTTTTATTCCCCCTAAATGTAACAAAAATTATATTCAAATGAATTTCTAAACCTAATGTTAAAATATTCATTTGTATGTATCAGTAAAAAGAAAAAAATATTTTGATGAAAAAAGTACAGGTGCGATTTTTACCCTTAAAACATTCGAATTTCCAAAAAGTACCAAACTTATATTCACCAATTTTCGTTAAGGTACTAATTTGATGCATATTTTATTTCTATGCTTCCTGGATTAAATGGAAATGGGGTGACAAAAAAGTTCCAAAATATAGTTTTTGCCTGTTTCTCCCTAAAAGAGACGAATATCAAAAAAGTACCAGACACCTATCCGATTATTTTTTAAATTAATAACAATTAAACTTTTTTGTATCTCTATTAGTTTAGGAGATAAATGTTATAATGTTACCCTTTTTTGCCCCCTAAACATTCGAATTTCCTAAAATACCACTAAGAATCTATTTGATAGAAGACCAATCCGCAGTCCATATTTCGTTCTAGCTTTAACCGTTTGGTCTGTGCGATGATGAATCACTAAGTAAGTCACTCAGTAACGTTACTCTTTTATATATATGTAGATTAAACCCGGTGCCTAGCTGACCCCATCCTGAATAAAACAAAAATTTTGAAATGAAAAATTTAGAGTAGGTTTTAGAACATAAAAATTTCAATATCAACTAAGAAGTTTGTTAATAATTATTACATGTCTACAGAATTTTTATCTTAACTATGTGTGGAGGATACAATTCTCCTGCACCTTTCTACCCCCTTTTTGTCACAGTTGCGGACTACAACTCCCCCTATACCCGTTCTATTTTCGTCTCAATTGAGGAACTTAATAAGAAAGTAATTTCTAAGTAATAGTTCTTTAGATACACGATATTTTAAATGAAAATAGAGTTCCCTGATCTAGTTTCATTTCAATTGCGGAACTTGATAAGGGAATTATTCCAACAACATTTTAAAAAATGTATTACAACAGTTCTTTAGAAACATACGCGATAAAAATAAAGTAGCCTATTTCACTTTTGGAACTTTCATTATGAAGATATAAAAATTTCAGGAAAATTGTCTCAGCACTATAGCTATCTATAAGATTCATTTATATATATTTATATATGGGCCATTATCAAAAATTGTTAACCTTTAAAACTGATTGTATTCCTTAATATTTTTGTGGCAATCCTATTTCAAACAAACGGGTTACAGATCTGAGTTCACTAAACTAATAAAGGGGTACAAAATTACACAGAAAAAATTAAATTTCAAATTCTATTACTAAATTCTTAAACTCAATAATATTTTTAAATGAAATCGGACCTATCACGAAATTTTGTAAATTCAAATATTTAAATTCGTAAAAATTTTATTGAAAAAAAATTTGTTTTTTCTTTATTAAAATAATATACTATTTATAAAGTATAGTGTTTGAATTTTTTCAATAATTTCAATAATTTTTTTTTAATGAAATTAACAAAATAATATTTGGATTTTTTTAGATATTCAAACAATATTAATTTTTGATTTATTTAAAATATTAATAAAATATATTTTTTAAGCTATAATACAAAAAAAGATATATGAAATAAATATTGATATTATAAAATAAAATGTATTACAATCGTAATATAAGACATATAACATGGATACATTATTTCATCCTTATGTTATTTAATGAATAAGAATAAAATCTACTTAGAACTATACAAATAAATTATTATTAACAGCATCGTTGTCACTCACAAGCAATTATCCGTAAATTAGGAGTACTAAATAAGAAGTCTATATGAAAAAAAAAAAAAAAAACAATATTAAGAAAAAATCAAAAAGTAATTGAATTTTACATACCATTTAAATGGACTGAGTTATGCTTCCTTGTTCACAATCTCCATACCGATGCAAAATCAAGTAAGAAAGTTATATATTTATAAACTGCAGGGAGTAAGCAGTAAATTAAAGCTATATTTGGATAAATTGATAAATATATTAGAGATCAATGTGATAAACTTTGATCCGATTTTGGCAAAGTTTTAAAATATGTATATAAAACTTAATTGTGAAAAACCAAGACAATATTAATATTACTGACTTCAATAGCGACTTCACTAGGTGAAACTTAAGTTTTCGGTTACTGACGAATTCAAGCTATTATGGCCAAAATAATGAACTTTCAATATTGCATTTCTTAGATCTGCATATGATGACAAATAACTGTATGAAAGAAAAAAAGAATTTATACAGCCGTTAAATAAAAGTCAAATATTGTACGAATTTGAAAAAAAAAAAATAATAATAATAATAAAAATCTTACCTCTGAATGTCTTAAACTTTAAAAAATAATTTATTTTATTTTAATTGACATTGTCAGTATTGTATTTTTTTTTTTCTTTTTTTGTTATGTTCTCAAATTATAAAAAACCAATAAAATAAAATTATAAAACCAAATATTTATTTTAATAGAAATAAAATTTTAACCAAATACTAATTTCATTAGAAAAAATTTTACTATAATTTTTTCTGTGTAGGCACAAATATTTCTTTCATATTGATTGAGCAAAATCGGTTAATAAACAGATGTTATGGACCAAATACTAAAAAAAACCTAGTGTCCGTTGTAGCTCCAGTTCATACTTTTCTCTTAAACAAAAGCATGAGCAACAACAATTTACAATTCGGAAAAAAATAGGATGATCAGCCCACCGCCCATATAAGGTAAAATATTTAATTGGAGCGGCACAAAAAGGGGAAAAAGCCTTTAATATGTTAAAAATCTACAAAATTATTCCAAACTCACTTTTTTGAAACTTTTGACCAAGCTGAAAATGGTTTTTCTCGGGAAATAATCCTCAGCGTTCCTTTTTAAAAGCAATGTAATTATTTTCAAAATATTGTTACTTCGAATAAATTTCAAACTTTTTTCTTTGATTATTCGAATAATTTATATTAGAATGACAAGTGCTATGGTAAACACTTTTATTTAATTATCAGTTCTATCTTTTCCGAATTAAAATCGTTATGTAAGATCTAAAAATCGATTGTCATTTCTTAGTAATTAATTTATCGATGATGATTGTTCATTAGGTATTTTAAAGTCTTTATTATTTAAATGTTAATCTTCAGTTAACATCTGTTAAAAATATTACATAATATATGCTGCTTTCAAAATTAAAATTAGAAATACGTGTACAGTGTTTATATCCTACACTGCCAAAAATGGTTGTGGTATGATGCGTTTGTACATCCACCTTAAAGTATACCAATCGATTCAGAATCACTTTCTGAGTTGATTTAACGATGTCCGTCCATCCGTCTGGTTGACTGGCTGGTTATCTGTCCATGTAAAACTTGTGCACAAATTAAGGTAATTTTGAAGACAATTTGATGAAATTTGGCACATGTTTATTTTGGCATAACGACGAACGCTATTGAAAATGGTCATGATCGGTACATTATTTCACAAAGAGAAATGGAAGAGCAAAATTTCAGGAAGATCGGTCTACAGTTATTCATAGCTTCCATATAAGACTCGCTTTCGAAAATCACTTTAACTAACAAAAATCTCACATAAATCATGGTAATATTTTACACAAATAAGTTTAATATAAGCAGAAATCATATTTATTAATATCATAAGGATCGATCCATAAATTGCCATAGGTCCGATATCAGGTCCATTTCCGAATATTTCGGAAATGATTTTAGTGCACAAACGCAATGGTGTAAAGTATCAAATTGTCGGGCTTGACCGACTATATCTTTCTCGTTTTTATTATGTTTGTTTCTTTCTTTTTTTAAATTATGTTAATTTTATTTTGTTTGTTGCTATTATGTGGTAGCATTCAAACAAAACAGTTCAGTTGTATCAATATCTTTGATACAAAAAATACCGTTATTTAAAGAAATGTTTTTATATTTTTTAGAAATGTATCTAAATTAAGTATTTAATTAATTTGTTTATAAAAATGTAAATTAAAATTATTTTTCAAATTCAAGTTATTTAAATAGAATTTATAATAAAATCGTATTAAAAATTAGGTCTACGCTATATAAAGAATTTTTAAAATAATAAATGGAATATTAATTATAAACAGGGTAAACAAAAATATGCAAAATGTACTATTTTTTGTTTGATACATACTAAAATCAAAGACTCTATATTTATAAATATAGACTCTTTGTTTAAATGTTAGTAATTTGTCAGTTTTCAATAGTTTTAACAATTGTTTCATTGATTTGTTCAAGAATTTTTGTCAATATTTTACTCAAATGGACTCAACGGAAATTGGGTTTAGTAAACGAAATACATTAGATATACATGGTGCTTTATTATATAATTCTTATTATTTTTATGCACTTTCGCTTTCTTTATACTTTAATCCATTAATATTGCCATAAAAAATATTATTACCATCCATAAAAATGGCCTTTTTACGATTGACGATTTTTATACCCACCATCAAAAAGATGGGAACCAAACTCGGAAACCAAAAATGGGCGTGGTCCGACCACTTTACCGCCCACCTCCCATATAAGGTGAAAATGTGTTCAAACAGTTCAAGAACCAATGTAAACTCGGAAACAAAAAATGGCTTGTGTCCGCCCACCTCCCATATAACGTAAAATTTGAAAAAGTTGATGGTGGGTATATAGATTCGGCCGAGCCGAATATAACATTCGCGCTTGTTACTTCTAATTTCACGATTTTTTCTAAAAGAAAATTCAGAATTATTTTTACAATTTTTATATATTATTCTTTAAAAGTAAATTGGTTGGTACGAAAATATTAACAATTTAAATAAAAATCTTCTTAAATTTGCTAATATAAATGATTCATTTATTAGGAAAGATTTATGGGAACCAATATGATATTTGATTGAATTCATAATTTTTGATGAATTCATTCAAAATTAAATTTCGTATATCGTAGATGGGCTTACAAAGGAGATTATGTGTTTTTTTATAACAGGGCAAGAAAAATAACTTATTTTTGTTTGAAAGTCATACGTACATTTACGCGATACTTCATTTACGCAATTTCTTTAGAAAGCGATTCTATTGATTGATCATTTAAAAAAAAAAAAAAAGGAGTTTTCATTTAACAATAGTGACAAACTTTGAAATGAACGAATTACAGTACTGTATTTGAAATAATTTATTAAAAAAATTTATTATTTAATGAAATATTGGCTACAAAACAAATAAAAACAAGCGCGAATGTTATATTCGGCCCGGCCGAATCTATATACCCACCATCAAATTTTACGTTATATGGGAGGTGGGCAGTAAAGTGGGCGGACCATGCCCATTTTTTGTTTCCGAGTTTACATTGGTTCTTGAGCTATTTGAACACAATTTCACCTTATATGGGAGGTGGGCGGTAAAGTGCTGACCACGTCCATTTTTGCTTTCCGAGTTTATATCGACCCCCGAACTATACGGAAACCACAAATGTAATTGCATGTTTTTTCCTGGACGTTGAATGAAGCCATCGATTAAATATCATTTTGGCATCGATTTTTTAGTGCATATTTTTGCATATTTTACTCTTAACGACATATTTTTGTATTTGGCGATTTTTAGTGCATATTTATAGCATATCTTGTTATTTTTAGGTCATATTTAACCCTTTTAGAGCATATTTTGACATTTTAAGGATAATTTTTTTATACCTCATGAAATGTTTTTCAAATTTAATTTTATAAAAAAAAAAAAATGAGAAAAAATAAGTAATTTTAAAATTAACTTTAATGGATACCATTTTATCGTTGCGAAGCTTGTCTTGTAACAACAAGATTGAATATTATGAAAATGTCGTAAGTGCAGGAAACAAAGCATTACAAGAGAAGCATTTTTGTCATTGTTTACTCATTTTTATATGTATGAAAAATGTCACGATAAAATTACTTTCGCAATAAATCTGAAATGACACTTGATACGTCGATGAAATTTTTACAAATGATCTAAATGATTCTAAATTATAGATTTTCATCAAAACACGAATTTCGAAAATTTTGTCGGCTACGATATTTTGGCGGTCAGTGGTCGATATGATTGATAATTTTGATAATTTCTGAACTAATAATAGTGTCTAGAATTAGATGGGTAAGAAAATAGAAGATCAATAACGTTTTTATGAGATACAGTAAAATTGGGGAATCAAATTTCGACGCGGTTGATAAATTTCAGGTTTGTCTTATTTTATAACGTTGAAATATTAATAAAACCTTTTATTTTAATGAAAAATATAATTTCGTTAAAAAATTATACATACGCATATTTTCGCGTTTTTGAGAGCATATTTTTCGTTTTTTACTGCATATTTAATGCGCACAAAACCCATTTTTTTAGAGTATATTGTGGTTTCCCTGGTTATAAGATTAAAAAAGGGGAATCAGCAAAATATATAACAAGATTCTAAAACCTTAATAAAAATACAATATGTATATTTAAATAAGTATGCATAAGTATATAAGTATGTATATCATCAAATTTTCATGATATGCAACCAATATAAAATTAACTTAATTTTTATTAATTTCTTTTCAATTTAAATTTTATTTTTTCATCAGAAAAAGCATAAATAATGTTCATTAACATATAAAAAACGTAATTTTGCTATGAAATAGACATCCCTACATTAAAGCATTTTCTTATACATATTTCAGCAATATTTAGGAATTAAATTTTTTTCAGATAGTAAGTATTAAAGGAAATCTGCAAATTTTTTTTGAAACATACTTTCCAATCTTTGGCATTTTTAATGAGCATTAAATGTATTTTTGGTTGCCCTTATTTTGATGATGGGAACAGGTTTAAAATAAATTTAAACGTTAAAAACCGAAATATTTGATCAAATAATTATTACTCATAAAATTCTAGAACAAGAAAATTGTTATCGTCATAGTTCTGGTTAGAAAAATAATATATTTTAGACGTTCAATAACCTGTTCATTTTATGAATTTTTTAAGATAGACTTAATTAAATTCTATATAAAAGAATAGGGTGAGAAGCCATTAAACATACGCATGACAAACACGCAAACTTTTTATAATAATTTGAAGTATGTTTTTTAATGTGTTTGATGGGAGTATTTGCTCATACGTACATACATACATACAGTGTCTCACATAAGTTAGTGAATTTTAATTGTTAAATAAAAAAATGAGTTATTTTTTATTTATAACATTAGGTAAATAAAAAATAATAATTTTTTATGAATGGGATTTCTTGCCTGATTTGTCTTCTACCAAATGCTGCAAAAAGTAGCACAAAATGTTGAATCGTTTCCGAGAAATTGAGAGTCATTTCAGGTACCTCACAAAAGTATTTGAATTTTTTAATTTTTTATATTTGAAGATGCTCAAAAAACAAAAAATGGTTAAAAAAGATATGTTTTTTTATAATAATTGTTATTAAGTAACACTGTTAAGCATTTACTAATTATATTTATAAATTTATGGGTAAAATTCCAAGCGGTGTACATTGTTTCATTATTTTGTTAAAAATGAAAAATCGTCAACATTAAGTCCATTTTACTGAAGTATTGGTCCACATATTTTAACAAAACTTTCAGATTGTATTTCTGTAGGTATTAGCTGTTATAAAATGGGAGACTTGGATACCAGCTACAAAAATACAAAGCCAATTGGTGCCATAGTATAAAACGCGACAAGAGGTATATTTTAAGTTACATAACTATACGTCTTTCAAGCTATAGAGACACTATAAAAGGTAAAAATACCCGAAAAAGTTTTCTATTCTGTTAATATTACTTGTGTTGATGAAAATAAAATTGAAAATTTTCCGCTCCCACATTTCTGGAGTGCAAGTTATTGATCCAAAAATAATATGGCTATCGCAAAATCAGAAGTTTTGGTCTCCAAATTTATCAATGGCTATATATCGGGAATATATTTCCCAACATTTTGAAATAAATTTTTGATACGAAGGGTACCAAAATGGGCTTGATATTTAAGATATACTAATTTTTAATCCATTAAATAAAAAATTGGACTAAAAATTCCCCAAATTTGAACCCCAAATTGGGGAAATAAATCAGTAAACATTTAATGGTGATACTTATGACCCATTATTAAAAATTCAAATGCTTTTGTGAGGTAAATTTGATGACTTTTCATACTATTTCTGGAATAACTTGGAAACAAAGTAATATTTTTGATTCCAGTTTTTTGCATTATAAAGCTAACAAATAGACAAACACAATTCAGTTAATAAATCTTAGAATTGTTTCACATAATAAAACCGTTTTTATTATAAATTTAAAAAATTCAAATACTTTAGTGAGACACTGTATGTATGTATATGAGGAATTTCAAAAAAATTTCGAAATTGTTTGAAGCCTACTTTAAGTCTCTTGTATTGTCAAAGTTTGTTTTAAAATTAGGAAAAGTGTTAATGGCTTTTTGTAGATCTTGCAAAATAACTCAATAATCCTGAACAAATTTGTTTACAAAATTGTTTTTTTTTCTATTTTTTTTGTTTTGTTTTTGCTATTTACGAAATTGTACAAAAAATAAAATTATTTCAGTGTATTTCGATAAATATTGAAGATTCTGTAATAATTTTGACACACATTGATAAAAATTATAAACATGAACAGATTTTGTAGGCATAAATATCCGTTAATAAACCACAAATCGACGTTAGAAGAGAAAAAATGTGAAAATATTTTTACTTAAAATTTTCAACATTTTTGAATTTCCTCATATATATAAGTATGTATATGTACATTAAAGTGCCTCACGAAAAAAAGTTGCAAATGTACCCCTCTAGAAATGAAGATTAGTATGTTCCTATATGATTCCCAAAATATTACATCTCAATGTTAAAATTTTTCAAAACACCTCTAAAATTATGTATTTATTTCAATACCATTATCACAATTTTAGTTATAAGAAAATTAACTTCAAATTATAATAGAGGCTTAAGACGAACTTGAATATTCATTTCAATAATTATTATATTTTTTTTGAGTCGCAGAATATTAAGATTTTACTAAAACTTTTTTATCACATTTTCATTGTTCAAACATGTAATTTTATATATTTCGGATATTTTTCAAAATATATTAAGTTTTAATGTACCATAGAAATGGTCTATCGTGCTGCTATTGAAGATAACAAGTAATTAACCCATTAAGAGCTAGAAGTTAAATTTTATGCATTTAGTTTTCAAAAAGGTTAAATTAGCAATTTTTGCAAATAAGTCGCATTGAAGTACTCATTACACTTAAATACTGATAAATTTATGAAAAACGTATAAAAATGAGTTTTTGAAATTTAGCCGCTAATTTACACGAATTTACAGCTTTTTTGATCAATTTCTGCTTTCGGGGACATTTATATCCTTAACTAACCATTTATTTGCCGTTAAAATTAACTTCACCAATTATGGACCGGAAATCCCAAAATTTTATTTGTGCAACTAAAGGGTTAAATGAATGCACATATCAATAGTATTTAATGAGACCTTTCCAATGATGCCCTTAAATATAATTTACGATGGAAAATGTCCAAAATATTCAAACTTTAATAAAATACTATTTAAAATAAAATCATTGAATATTTTACTTAAATTTTAATTTCGCGACTATAAAAACAAATTTTAAAATATTTTTTGCTCAATATGTATTAGATGTCGTTCTTCTATCATATGTTATAATTTTTTTGACAAAAAGTTAAAAATTGTGTATACTGTTGATCGAAAACCATATTTTTTGAGGTATTTTAAAAATGGTCCAACTCACGTAAATAAAATAAGGACTGCGCACGAAAAAATCCGTGCATACAAATCTGCTTATAGAAACTAAACCAATGGGCAATTTTTTTTTTTAAATTATATTTTTATTAATGACTGTTATGTTCAAGTTCTAAACATAAAATAATAAATTATTTCCTGTTGGTTTTTAAGGAAATATCTGAATTTCCAGAATTCTTCCAATTAAAGGTTTTTTTTTTTTGTGTTTCGGTGACTTTTTTGCTCGAATAAGTCCACTTATTTTTTAACTCTGTTTCATTTTATGCTGAGCTTTTAATGTTCTTTAAATTATTTTTTACTAGAGCCCAATATCTATCAATTGCTCAGAGTTCTGAACAATTTTATGGATTAGAATCTTTCGGTACAAACACTAACAATTTCTTTGTAACCACTCCAGTTTTTTGTAGCTGTAACGAGAAGAAGATAGAATAGGCCAGAAAACAACGGATACACTGTGTTTTATTAGGTAAGAAAGAAGTCTTTTCCAAAGGCACTCATTCACGTATATTTCCGTGTTAATGGAATCATTTTTTATGAATTAAGTGCTTCTTTTCCGCATATGCATATAGCTTCCCAAAATAAAAACTTTCTTGGGAATTTTGATTTCTTTGGTACACGGTATTTTTCTGCCATATTCCCTCTAGAATCTGCAACATAGAATTCCTGGCCAGGAAATTAAAAAAAGTTAGCCTATACGAACGAAAAAATTCGTCTGAAAACTTTCACGTAATTTGTTTACCTCCAAATTCTTGTTTTGCGTTTCTATTAGAATTTTTTTGTACTTTATACATCTTCAGGCTAGATTTCCTTTCAACTTTTCTGATAAAAATTCAAAGCAGTTAACATTTTCTGACACTTTTCTTCCAGAGATCTTTCTGAGTACTACAGCCTGAACATATTATTTTTCTTCCACTACCAGGTTTACATTCAGTGACCATGACTTCTTTGAATAATATTATGACCCAAGAAACTGTATTTTTTGACACAACTGCCTTCCTAGCAATTGTTTTATATGATCAATGCAAGATTTCATGAAAATTTTCAATTATGTATTTTGTTGTTTTTTGTTCAATTTCCATTTTAAGAAAAACTAGTTTCGCTATAACCATGAAACATAGCATATGGCTAGTGAGCATAATGATAAATGTAAATCAGTTAACAGAATTATTTATTTTTCACCACATCAAAAGTTATAAGCCCAAGAGCATGCACGGATTTGTTCGTGCGCAGTACTTAATTGAACCAAAATCTTTTGGGAATTAGCATAAAACATATCAATCTTTAATTTTAGGGAGGTATATTTGCAACTTTTTTTGTCCCCATACAAATCAAGGCACTTTAATGTACATATACATATGTATATTTTGAACTACACCCAACAAACACAAAGATTTGATATTAAATTGGGAATGTTTTGAAATCAAGCCCTTTCTCAAATCTTAAACGTTTAACAACGATTTGAAAATAAATAGCTGCTATTGCACATTAATCGTCCAGACGTCACTTCTTAGTGACAGATAATTGACAGAAGTGTGTACGAAATTTACAAAAACAAAATACAATACTATCGTATCACTTCTGGAAGATATATATCGAATTTAACAAAATCAAAATATATTACTATTGCGCAATAATCTTCTTGGCGTGTGTTAGGAAGATAGTTAGTTTTTTATGAAAATAAAGCAACAATATAATAATTGAACTTTGATACAGTTTGTCTAAATATTAAATATAAAACGAAAAATGTTTCTGATAAAACTGGACGACAAAAAATGTTTTCGTGCTCCTTCAAAAAGAAATATGTGGACTAGATGGAATTCCACATACAAAACTGAAGGCAGATTCGAGTTTAGCATGCGGAATTCCATCTAGTCCACATATTTCTTTTTGAAGGAGCACGAAAACATTTTTTTTTGTCGACCAGTGTAATTAACAAAAATTATGCATGAATGTTCCTTTTAAGGGGAACAAAGAAATTGTGATAAGAAATTGCTCGTAATGACTAATGAATGCAGAAAAAATCTCCTAATGTATCCAAGAAATTTCTCACAATCTCATATATTAGATTGAAATAGTTATATAAAAAGGATCAAAATAAATTCTTTTGTAAAAAATTCTCACAAAATCTTCTTTCTGTCTTCCTTTTATCATTATCATTTGCTGGGATAATATACATATACATTTGTATCAACCAGAAGTATCTTCTTCGAGTTGTCTGGAAGACACTTCCACTGGAAGCAGTTCTTCTCGATGGAACATGATTTTAATAATACTTAGGCAATAGTTTTGGCGATGAGTTTCAACTTCTAGAAGACTCTTTTTAGTCACTTCCGTAATAGAAAATGTTTGCTGGTTATATCAACCAGAAGTATCTTCTTCGAGTAGTCTGGAAGACACTTCCACTGGAAGCAGTTCTTCCCGATGGAACATGATTTTAATAATACTTAGGCAATAGTTTTGGCGATGAGTTTCAACTTCTGGAAGACTCTTTTTAGTCACTTCCCCACATTTGTCTAAGAGAACAAATTCTTATCAACGTTTTTTTTATTACTTAAGGAAAAAAACATGTACGTACGCATGTGTTCTAGTTTAGTTTTAGATTTTAATATTTAGTACTTAAGGTTTTTTTGCAAGTTTCATGCTTTACGTTAATATAAGTATGTACGTACATATGTATGTTTGATTAAAAATTTCATCAACAATTTCTAAATAATATTTTTCCGTATAAATCTTTTTGATACAATTTCTGTCCGTTTTGCAGTATTTTTATACCCTACACCACCATAGTTGGGGAGGGCATTATGCGTTTGTGCTGATGTTTGTAACACCCAAAAATATTGGACTAAGACCAACCTTAATTTATACCAATCGGCTTAGAACCACTTTCTGAGTCGATAGATACATTAAGGGTACAGAAATAAAGATTTCTTCACTTTGTAAAACTCTGAAAAATAATAAAGCGACAAAACATAAAGTGATACAGTTTTTGTATCAACACATTTCAATCACCCTGTATTTAATCCCATCAATATTTATTTGTTTACATCTTTATTATTTAAGTATTAAGTATTTAAAAGTGTTTATTTCAATTTTATTATTTTGCATATTAATTAAATGTTTATTTTTATATTTCGTTTTTCTATTAACTATTCTTTTAACAAAACTATTGTTTTTTTTTTTTAATTTTAATACATAATTAATATAGATTTATATGATCACACATAAATCATAACATTTATAAGGTATTTTTTAAAACAATAAACATTTTATTTAACGCTCATTTATTAGACTTCCGGTTTTAATATAGTTATACATTTTTTTCTATTTAAAATACCAATGAACACCTACTGTTTTCTATTGAGAAAAATGAAAATGATAATTTTTGACGTAATCAACAACTATTTGTCCAGCTGACTGACTGACTGGCAACATTGTATTTTGACGTTTTGTGAGAATAAAACGAACATTAGCATTTGAATAATTTAATATTAAACGCTTTAATATCAAAATTAATTAAACTAAATAATTCATGATATAAATGTATTCTAAAAACTTTTTTTTAGAATTTAGTATTTTCCTTAAACATTGAATTCAACCAAATGGTGTATAAATAAAAATTAATGACATTTTTAAATGATTTTTTGAATATTCAGGGTTTTGATGTGAAATTTATTAAATTTTTTAAATATTTTTGTTTTTATAAATCTCATTATTAAACTAGCTTTTTGTTTTGTGTACGCGGGTAACTATTTATATTTTCAGTCTATAGTATTATTTCTCCTTAAATGTTAACAAATTGCAATAAGATACGAAGAAATAAAATACTAACGAACATTTTGGCTATATTTACCTTTATTTAGTAGTAGTAGATTATATTTTAATTAGACATCTCAAAGCTTCAAGGTGGATCTAATATCTTATTTCATTTGTATACCCTCAGAAAAAATATTGGTTGAAAAACGGTTGCATTTTAGGGAAAAATTATAAAAATGGAAGATATGATTTTTTTAAATATCCTTGATACAAGGACGAAAATTGATTTCATTATCCTTTTCTTTTAAAAAATCTCATGAAAATAATTAGAAACTAGATTCATTAGGCATTAATTTGAGCTAAAGATTGTTTAAATCGGACAAATAAGGACTGCGCACGAAAAAATCCGCTTATAGAAACTAAACCAGTGGGCGATTTTTTTTTAAATTATATTTTTATTAATAACTATTATGTTCAAGTTCTAAACATAAAATAATAAATTAGTTCCTGTTGGTTTTTAAGAAAATATTTGATCTTTTCCGGAATTATTCTAAATAAAGGTTTTGTCGTCTTTCGGTCACTTTTTTGCTCGAATAAGTCCATTTATTTTTAAACTCCGTTTCATTTTAAGCTGAGCTTTTAATGTCCTTTAAACTATTTTTTACTAGAGTCCAATATCGTTCAATTGCACGGAGTTTCGGACAATTTGATGGATTAGCCTCTTTCGGTACAAACTCTTACAATTTCTTTGTTGCAACTCCATTGTTTTGTTGTAATGAGAAGAAGCGGATATACTGAATTTTATTAGGAGAGGGGGAAGTCTTTTCCAAAGGCACTCATTCACGTATATTTCTGTGCTAATGCAACCATTTTTTAGGAATGAAGTGCTTCATTCCTGCGTATGCAAATGACTTCCCAAATCAAAAACATTCTTGGGAATTTTAGTTTCTTTAATACACGACATTTTTCTGCCACAATCTTTCAAGCATCTGCGACATAGAATTCCTGGCTAGGAAGCTGAAAAAAGTCATCCTGTACGAACGTTTCATCGTCTACTATACAGAAATAAAATTTCTGAAAAATTTCTTCCGAAGTACTTTCATGTTATTTTTTACCTCCAAATTCTTGCTTGCGTTTCTAATATGATTTTTTTCTTACTTTATAGGTCTTTACTCTAGACTTCCTTTCAAATTTTCTAATAAAGATGCAAAGCAATTAATTTTTTCTGACACTTTTCTTCCAGAGATTATGTGATTTTCTCTCAAAATCCTTTCTATTTAGCCTGAGTCCTGCAGCCTGAAGATACTATTTGTCTTCCATTACCAGGTTACCATTCAGTGATCATGACTTCTTTGTATAGTATTATGACCCAAGAAACTGTATTTTGCGACACAACATCCTTCCCTGCAATTATTTTATATGACCAATGCAAGATTTCATGAAAAATTTTAATTATGTGTTTAGATATTTTTTGTTAAACTTCCATTTTAAGGAAAACCAATTTTGCTATTACCATGAAACTTAGCTCATGGCAAGTGAGCATAATAACAAATATAAACCAGTTAACAGAATTATTAATTTTTCACCACTTCAAAAGTTATAAGCCCAAGAGCATGCACGGATTTTTTCGTGCGCAGTCCTTAGGTCTGGAGATATATTGATTTAAATCTCATGTATTAAAAAAAAAAAAAAAACTGAAAAAAGTGAACTTTGAACCGCGATAAAATCTAAACTACTACGAATTTGAAAATTTTGAAGACTTCAAGTTTTGTATTGACGTAATGAGTGTGTATACCGAAATCGGTATAAAAATACTTGCAAAAATAGCATAAAAACGAACAGACCTATAATGTTTTTATCTACGTAATCGATTTTTAAAATATTTTTGAAAATTCTCTGTAAATATTTTAATGTTCTGTCTTGTCTTGAGTTAATTTTTAGATTGTATTTATGTCAATAAATCCCGAAAATGAAATCCCGGAATTTTTTTCGTCCAATCCCGGGATTTATTTGTATGTCAGCTTTTTATTTTAAAAACATGTTTTCCATTACAGCGCACAGTGTGCGATTCAAAAAATGAAATGGAAATAATTATGCAACTTCGGAACGGTTGTTCCGATTTTCATGAAATTTCACATAGTGATAAGAGAGATGCAGGCGAGTTTAAGTTTTGAACTTGTGTAAAAAATTTTACAATACGAAAATTTATTGAAGACTTTTTGCAAAAAATACTGAGAAAGGATAGATTTGTGATTTTTATCATATTTTTAATTTTTAATTATGCAATAAAATTCTTGTCAGTTAATAGTTTTGAATGATATTTTACATCTTAGTAGATTTTTTGATGCTTAATTCAAAGCGTTATTCACTTTTTTAGATTTGTCTAAGAAATTCTGTAATTCCCAAAAAACTTTAAAAAATTTCAAAAATATCTATAGCTATATCTTTCCAACCGATATCGGGGAGCAAAAATGTCTATTACAAAAAAATTAAAAACACTTCAGACTATATAAAAAGTATAACCTTTTTTTGATTCCAGCTTTGCGATTTGAGAAATTAAGGCGGAAATTCGAAATTTATTGGAAAAATAGGTCAAATTTGGGAAACCCTGGTTCACGTAAAAATCAATTTCAAAAAAATTTTTTTCCTTTATAATATTTCGTGTTTAGTTATCTTTCAGAAAAATATAAATATTATATATGTTACTTAATAAAATTTTTATATAACAGGAAAATAATGTTACCACTTATTTGGCAAAAAACGGGAAAAAATCGACTTTTTTCAAAGTTTAACTTTAAATGCCTTTTTCAAAATTCTTTCTTTGCACAATTTTTCTATTTGTTGTTAATGAAATAAACAAATTATAAAAAAATCGGGTCAAAATTGGACCCGCTGTATCGAAAAAAAAAGACAGGCTAAAAAGTAAAAATTTTAATCTTTGAAGCTTAATATCTCTTAAACTAAAAGAGATAATATATACATACGACAATGTTTTTATAGTCTCGACTAGCAGAATCTTCTTATATAAAAATCTTTAAAATCGGATCAGATATAAGGAATCAGGGTTGTTTTTAAAAAATTGTATACCTGAGATGTCCAACTTTGGAACCCTGTGGACTCGCCCCCTGTAAGTCTATATGGTCCAAGTTCAAAACTTAAGCTAGCATACACCGCTCTTATCACTACGTGAAATTTCGGAACAGCGGTTCCGAAGTTCCATAATTATTTCCATTTCATTTTTTGAATCGCACACTGTGCAGCGGTCGATAATTTCTTATACAGAAATATAAATCGGAGTTCCTATCTGACAAAAATTAGGTACCATGATCGAATTATTACTGTTCTGTTATTTTAAAATTTTATATTAAAAATATTAAAAATTTGTTTTAATTACAATTAACGAATAAATAAATGCATCAAGCTCGAAATTTAGAAAACCAACACTAAAAAAAGGATACAAAAGATGATGACACTAAGGTAAGATTAATAATTGATAACATCCTTGATTTGTAATATTTTCAGATATGTTTACAGAATCCATTTAAAGATTTGTCTATAAAAATACGGAAATAAGATAAATTTATGTAAATTTCGAACAATTTTCTGTTCATTATAACTATTTAAAACAAAAGCAATAATAATATAATCAATTATTCTAGTTATTAATATTATCATTTTGATGACTGGAGCTAAATCAATTAAAAATTAATTAAATAAGGAATTTCGTAATTGAAGTCCACTTTTACTCATTTCTGTGTAAGTCATTCTGATGTAAGATATTTACATATTTGCTGTTGCAGATGATGCTGTTTGAAATTTACACTCATAAGTGTAAGCATCAGAATTCGGATCAAGAAACCTGTGGCTTGAGAAAACTAAAACAATTTTTTGTAAAACATCGAAAACACAGAAAGTTCTGACGTTCACGGGACGAATGTATAGATATATGGTGTCATATAAATTCATAAAATTATTACATAAACTGGTGTATTAAAGTTGTAATTAAAAAAAATAAAATTAAACATACATATTACAAAACATTCTTTTTTTTTTTTTTATTTGTAAGGCACGAAAATTCGGTAATTGCAACCATTATGGTATGTGGATTTTAATTCGACTGGTTTCCACAAATTCGATTACTATAATTAACGTTTTTCTTCTGTGTATAAATAGCATTGTGCTGGTAAATGAAATATTCCATGATTGCAACCAATTAGCTTGATGGTTGTTGTAACCGATCGGATTCGATTGGCAAACAATTCGGTTGCCACAACGAATCTCTTTTCTATGTGTATATATTAGATCTATAGATCTTATTCGCATTAGAATTGCTTTGATAAAAAATCATATGATGTGGGTAGCTGAAAGTGTCCAGATACTTTCAAACAAACTGAGCTATTGCACTTATTTAGGTCCGAGGACACAGTTTTTTTTTTGACAAACCTCTACTTGAGTAAACAAAATTTTTTTACAGCAGTGAATTACTAACCACTTCAATTAAGCAAAAATTGCATTTTTTTAAAATAATTTCGCTTTAGCCAGCGATAAAGCAAACGCTAACAAATTTCATTGCTTAAAAAGATATTTGTTTACTTCGAGTCTACATTAGACAAATATTTAACAAGACAAACGTCAAATTTTTATCACTATAAAAATTTTTCTAGTTTAGACTGAATTTGTCAGTATTATTGCGGCGTTAAAACAAAGTTGTCAGCTCTCGAGCTCTGACAACTTTGTCTTGACGTTGCTTGGCAAAAGACGCCATATTGATTGCTGTTGGTACTTTTTACATGTTTTCCTTTACGTTGAGTCTATATTCGAGAAATTTGTAAACTTGTCAACTTTTTGTTTGAGTTGTAGATAATTTTTTATCTCTGCAAATTATAGGGAAAACGTATGTCATAATAAACCATGCAAAAAGTACCAAAAATAATCAAGATGGCGTCTTTTACCAAGCATTATCAAGACAAAGTTGTCAGAGCTCGAGCGCTGACCATTTTCTTTTAACGCTGCAATAACACTGACAAATTCAGTATACATTAGACAAATCTTTATCTTAATAAAATTTTGACGTTTGTCTTGATAAAAATTTGTCTAATGTATAATTAACAGATAAAAAATTATCTGCAATTCATACAAAATGTAGACTACAAATTTCTCATGTATAGACTCGAAGTTAAGTGAACGTGTAACTTTTTTAAATACATAGTTGTTTTTGTAATTAGGAACACAATACCATAAACCATTTTGTATGAAAATCGAAGATAATGGTGCATACTCACAATGATATATGAGACAATCCATACTGATAGGAAAAACATAGTATTTTTTATTATACTTTGATAATTAAATTTTATAAAATTCAATTCAATCTTTATTGGAAAATAATAATAGAAATGCCTGCGTTATCAAAGCTGGAAACAATACACCGAAATTGGAATCAAATGATATAAACAACTGGAAGTGTCCTTGAAACAAACTGAGCTGTTAATCGGTTTATAAATGGAAGAGATATGTCTAAAAAATAGTTTTTTTTTTTTTGTTGTTTTTTTGACTTAAAAATGCTGTAAATGGCATTTATAAAGCCTTGCGATAACATAGATACATGATATATGTATCAAAAGATCAGAAATTTCTTCTAAAACTTTTTTATTGAATTAAAAAAAAAGCGTTTCAAAGATGGCCGAGATATTTAAAAATGAGGATTTTAAAAACCGGTTTTCGATTTTCTGAATCCCCTATATAAGCTATTAACTTCGTTTTTACGATCAGAATTTTTATACCCACCATCAAAAAGATGGGGGGTATATTGATTTTGTCATTCCGTGTGTAACATGTCGAAGGAATCATCTAAGACCCCACAAAGTATATATTTTCTGGGTCCTGGTTAGATTCTGAGTCGATCTAGCTATGTCCGTCCGTCTGTCTGTCTGTCTGTTGAATGCAGGATAGGGCTCGAACGGAGCAACGTAGGGGGACGAAATTTGGCACGAATATTTATCTTATTCATCTTAAGGTTTGTTTGGTATTGAAAATGGCCAAAATCGGTTAATAAACAAAAAAGTTATGGGCTAAAAACTAGAAGCACAGGGTGTCCGTTTTATAGAGTTCTGCTGATATTTCTTTAACAAAAGCATGTATGACAACAAAATGGGCGTGAGCCGCCCACTTTACCGCCCACCTCCCAGAAACACAGTGTGTCCGTTTTATACTTTTCTGCTGATATTTCTTTAACAAAAGCATGTATGACAACGAAATTTTGTACGTATAGTTCGGGGATAGATATAAACTCAGAAACCAATAATTGGCGTGGGCAGCCCACTTTACCGCCCACCTCCCATATAAGGTGAAAATCAACGAAATTGTGTTCAAATAGTTTAAGGACCAATGTAAACTCGGAAACAAAAAATGGGCGGTGTCCGCCCACTTTACCGCTCCCTCCCATATAACGTAAAATTTGAAAAAGTTGATGGTGGGTATATAGATTCGGCCGGGCCGAATATAATTCGCGCTTGTTTTGTATGAATTTTTGTGTAGAAGAAATGAACTCAATTGGTCCATTATTAACTGAGATATTATCCGAAATATATTTTTTACAGATTTTTAATCTTATATAAGCTCGGTCACAAATATTTTTCTTGAATTTCGATTTTTTGAGTCAACCAAATCGGTTAATAAACAACCGAGTTATTGGCAAATCTTATTTTATTTATTTAATGAGCGTCTTCCTTATAGTTGTTGTATTCATGGGTGCTGAAAAACAACAACAATGGCATATTGTATCGTTTTTTTTTTAACTTTTTGTAGGAACTATACGTTCTTTCACTTTTTTTTAATTTTTGTTATAAAAAAGTGAGCTAATTCGGTCCAGTATTTACCGAGTTATAGGCCAAAACGCGTTATTACGATTTTGCAGGTACTATTTGAGCTATGGACTTCGTTGTCGCACATATCTTATGATCGATCTGTGCAACAACGAAGTCCATATTTTTTTCGAGTTTCGGTCTTTTAAATCAGACAAATCATTCAATATATTTTCACGATACCCTTTTTATACCCACTATCAAAAAGATGGGGGGTATATTGATTTTGTCATTCCATGTATAACATGTCGAAGGAATTATTTAAGACCCAACAAAGTATATGTTTTCTGGGTCCAGGTTAGATTCTGAGTCGATTTAGCTATATCCGTCCGTCTGTCCGTCTGTTGAAAGCAGGATAGGGCTCGAACGGGGAACGTAGGGGGACGAAATTTGGCACAAATATTTGCCTTATATAAGGTTTGTTTGGAATTGAAAATGGGTTAATAAACAAAAAAGTTATGGGCTAAATACTAGAAACACAGGGTGTCCATTTTAGCTTCATCTGCTGATATCTCTTTAACAAAAGCATGTACGACAACGAAATTTTGTACAGATAGTTCGAGGGTCGATGTAAATCTGGAAACCAAAAATGGGCGTGGTCCGTCCACTTTACCGCAGATTCGGCCGAGCCGAATATAACATTTGCGCTTGTTAAATTTAATATTGTCTAAGAATTATTATTTTTTTTTATTTAATATTGTCTTAAAATTATTATTAAACATTCCAACTATTTAATTCCATCTCAACGATATAAGATTCGGCTCAGCCGAATATAACGCTTTTACTTGTTTTCAATTAAAGTACTGTTTTCGGTTTCCGGTTTTTTACAAGCGCTGTCGGTTTCGCTTTTTTTTTTTTTTTTGTAATTTTCGGTTTTTTGAGAATCCGGTTTTTTATAGGCGGTTAACCGGTTTTTTTAAATCCCCATTTTATTTAACTTTTTACTTAATTTTGCTCAGAAAAAGAGTAAAAAAATGTGCAATAACAATGACAACTATGTTATTTATTTAGAGTTGAAATAAATCGAACTATTGAGTTTGAATGAACAAATTAGTGCTATAAAATTATTGTTTTATAACTTTTGATGTACAGCTGTGTGCAAAAAAAAAATAGTAGCATTACAACATACTTTGCAGTTTTTGTTGCTGCTCAATTCCTAGACAAGGAATTCAAAAACAATTTGATTACACTGGTCGACAAAAAAATCCTCCCCCATAGACGAATAGTTGAACTTGATGTATTTTGATGTGCTAAACACGAATCTACTTTCAGTTTTTTCCATCAGGTCTGGATTTTTTTATGGGCGTGTCTAATATTTCGCCCATAGTAAGGCCATTACTCTAGTATATTTCCTCATAACTCAAGAACGGTATGTACGATTGATCAAAGTGGCACACCAAAAGATGCGTATTAAAAATAAGTGTCCGAAAAAAATAATTTTCATGCAAAATTTTAGATTTTTTTGTTACTAAAATTTATTTTAATAAATGAAAACATCTAAAATGTTACAGTTCATCATCTTTATATTAAAGCTGGTAATGATGTGAATAAAATAAGGCATGTATCTTCAAAATTGATGAAGAAATCTAAATTTTATTCACAGTTAAGTAAAAATATCCATGCTACATACAATTGAGTAGAAATACAGTGGTGACCAAAAAAATATTTTTTTTTTTTTTTTCTTGAAACAAAAATAGGTGGATTTTGATGAGTTAAACAAGAATCTGCATTCACTTTTTTTCTATTGTGTACTGATTTTTTTTTTTTTTTATGTGCATGACTAATATCATCACCTTATTGAGCGATCACACTATTAATTTCGAGAATGGTTTGTCAAGCTTAGGCTATAACTCAAGAACACTTTACACGATTTTGACAAGTGATACATCAAAAGATCAAAAAAGATTCATTCGCTCAAGAATTTCAGAGTTATAGATCAATATTTTCACCATTTATCAAAAAAAAAATTATTTTAATATTTTCGGTATTAATTAAATTATATAAATTCAGCTCAAAGACAATTTATACAAGTGTGACTGTCTAAAGGTGTTGTCATAGTAGTCACGCCCATAAAAAAAAGATACGTGATAGAAAAAAATTAAGCTGATTCTTATTTAGCACGTTAAATTCCATCTAATCCACCTATTTTTCTATTTAAGAAAAAAAAAAAAAAAGGTTTTTTTCTTTTGCCTAGTGTATTTCCACTTAACTGTAGGTATGCATGGGTATCCTAACAACTGTGAATCCAATCAAGATTTGTGCATCAATTTTTATGATACGTGGCTTCATTTACTCGTAGTTTTGCGAGCTTTGAGATAAAGATGATAAACTGAAACATTTTTGATGTTTTCACTTTTAAAACGAAGTTTTAGTAAAAAAAAAAGAAATTTTGAATTTAGCATGAAAAAAAATTTTTCGGACACTTATTTCAAAATATCTTCTAAACTATTGAGTGGATAAAAATTTGATAGCAGATTGACTTAAAGCTAATATTATTACACATATTTTGGTGTATTATTTATATAAATCGTGCATACGGTTCTCAAGTAATAGTGAAATATACTAGAGTAATCGGCATATTTTTTATTTTTTGAAGGAGCTCGAAAAAAACATTTTAGTTGACCAGTGTTATATGAAAGTCTTTAAACAGGGACAATGCTTATAAATTTTTTTTCTTTTTCTATGCATCTTCAGAAGTTACAGTTATTTTACTTAAGCCGCTTTGTTTTTGCTTCTTTAAATTTGTAATCTTTCAGCTTAAATTATTTTCTAATAGGACCATGTCCGTCAGTTGAAATGGCGTTTATGAAGCCCACCGATAACTGTTATATATAATATATGTGTATATCAAACGATTAGAAACCCTTTCTAGAATTTTGCTATTGAAATTCAGAAAAATCGGTTCATAAATGGCGGAGACACATACGTTTAATATAAGACACAAATAAGTTTAATATAAGAAGATATTAACTAATTTCATATGGTTCGGTCCATAAATTGACATAAGTCCTATATTAGGTCCACTTCTGAAAATTTCGGAAAACATTCTATTGCACAAACTCAATGGTGTAGGATATCAAATTGTCGGTCGTGACCGACTATGTCTTTCTCGTTTCTTTATATGCAGTCAGTTTTTTTGTATATACATACATACAAAAATGTAAATGTGCATAAATATGTTGTTGTTGTTTTTTTAAAGAAGCTATGTTTGCGATTAAAGCGTTTATACACACCAATTACTTGCACTTAAAAATATTTCGATATGCTAATTTTTCCGTATAAACGGTGAGTTAATAATAGATTTGCGATTTAGTAACTCACGAAAATTAATCGTGATTAGTGAAACTAATTGTAAATAATGACAATAGTTGTATTTTTCCCATCTGGCACAACAAAAATGTTATTTATCCAGTTTTCGTATAAACTGTGAGTTAATTGTTCGCAAGTTATCTTTATTTGCTATAATTAGTATAAAAGTAATATATGATTGTTAATCTTTTTTTTTTTTTTTTTTTTTTTTTTTTTATTAAATTTTTTATAGTTTGGAAAACAATTTAGATTGATAAATGTATAAGTATGACAGCATACTTTAAGACGAAATTTTGTAATTTGTCGGTAAGATATAGCACTAGATCTCGTTTTCCCTAAGTTTTCAAACGTAAATCATTTTATATTTTAACGTAAACACATAGAAAATGATCTTTCTACGTCAACAGATGTGATAGGATGGTATTTTAAAAATTTGTAGTTCAGAAGGAGATATCATCCATATCCATTCAAGGAATCGTATACCGTTCAAATCAGAATCAATTTCCGAGTCGGTCTTCTCACAATTTTGAAGATAATTTGATAATTTTTTTGTGCACATGGACGAAACCTATTAAATTTAATTATGATCGGTACATAATTTTACCTAGCCCCCATATAAATGTCCTTCCGAAATAGAGTTTTAAAACTCATAAATACTTATAAATAAGAATAGAAATTTGACACAAATAAGTTCGTGCATACGAGAAATACCATAAAAATATTAGTATCAACTTAATTACGACACACATAAAATTTTTTTTAAATATAAATGACAGTGCTAAATTGTGAGGATTGGTCCATAATTTACTGTACCTCCCATATAAAACACAATTTCGGGAATCACCCAAAAGTGAATAAATTCTTGATAATGTTAGTATCGACGTAATATTTTTTATGTTTTATTAATTTTTTTTTTTTTTTTTCTTTATTGGTACATTCGAAAGTTTATTGAACGTCAATTTTAAATTTTAATATATTTTCAAATATTAAGGCTAAAATATTTGCCTTAAAGTTATTAAATATATTAATTAATGTATAAACAAATGTCTTTGATACAAAAAATATAAAGCTCTCCAGAAATTTGTTCAAATACTTTTTCGTCAGCTCATCGACGATATGTACTTTTATATTTTGATTTTGATACATTACAATTTTTGTTCACTGTAATAAAAATATGTTATGAGTTATTTATGTTTAAAAGTTATAGATCTTTTTTGTTTATATTTCTATTTGTTTTTGTGAAGTAGCCCATCAAAAAAACTTCATGGTCTTTAATCAACACCTCAATATCACACTTGAAGTTGTAAATAGATACACAAATGTACATATGGAAATGCAAATCAATGTTAAAAAGATACATAAAAACACATTTAATATATTAAACATACATACATATCTAATCGACTAAATGTCTGCATTTAAAATGCTTTAAACCGCAAAACATTCCAATCTGCATCATTTAAAAATTTAAATGTTTCAAATTTGAATTACACGGCAATATTAAGCCCAAACAATGTTATTAACCCAAAAAATCCAATTAATTTATACAAAAGAAGAAAATAAAAATAGACATATTAATATTAAGACTAAAAATACATTCATATTTTAAACTATTTTAATCTAAATACAAGTCGGCGGCAAAATGATAAGTAACAAACGAATCTCGTTGCAATAAATTAAAATACATAAAATATTTAATATTTTTTTTTTTTTTATTCAACATTTTCAATCATTCCGAAATTTGATAAAAATCCATCAACCATTTAAATTAATAAATAAGAAAAAACAAAACATAATTTTGATAAATTTATATTGATTTGATGATGGTATAAACAAGTATTTTTTATTTCGTACGAAGAGAAATATTTATAGTCGGTCAAGTTCGACTTGATTCATGCACTATTAATTTAATTAACATTTGACATGAGATATGAGGTATGGAATTTAATTACAAATTAAATGCGTTATTATATATCCTATCATAAATACTTTAAAGGTAATGAAATGCATTATGGCTTTTAATAATATAAACTAACTTTAGATTAAAAGTTTTTAGCGATGATTTAAAAATCGTTTGTACACTATAAAACAATCTGCGTCTATTGATTGTTGATATTTATCAATATCGATTTTGTAATTCCATTTCTATTTCAGAAATTTCTAATTGTATTTAAGAACTTTTATATAGAAAGTATATGTTTAATGTTCCAAAATATAATTGGAAATTTCGAAAATACATTTAGAAAATGTTGAAATACAAATGGAAATTTCTGAAATAGAATTTGTTTAATTCTGAAATGTAAATGGAAATTTTTAAATTACATTTAGAATTTTCTTAACTACAAATAGAATTTCTGAAATGTAATTAGAAACTTCCGAAGCATAAATAGAAAATTCTGAAATATAATTAGAAATTTCGAAAATATAAATGGAAATTTCTAAAATATAAATGGAATTTTCTGAAATATAAATAGAATTTTCCGAAATATAATTAGAAACTTCTGAAATACAACTGGAAATGGTGTAGAACATTTCGTCCAAAAAAGTATTGAGTTTTGTCTTGAGATGGGTATCAAAAAATTCGTAATTTTGAGCCAGTTATGAAAAAATAAACCGTAATTTTAGTACATTATGCAAAAAAAAAAAAAAAAGTTCAATATTTTTTCTTGCAAAATTAATAAAAATTTTATAATTTTGTTCCTTTTATCGCTAAAATATTAAAAATTTGCATTGTAGTGAGTAGTGCTGAAAATAGATAATTTTCAAAAATTTGTTCATCAAAATGAACTAAAAAGGATTTTAGCAAAACAAAATCTGATGGGGAAATTTTAAAAAATATGTTTCCCATAACCTTAAGCTGATTACGATTTTTTTTTTTTTTTTATGGGAACATGACTTTTCAATCGTTGGTAGGGAACTGAAGACCAATTTTTAAATATTCTTTAATATTTTATAGAGGTCTTCCTACATCGAAATCTCAAATAAGCCTTTCCTCGGGACACTCTATTGTATATATAAACAAGTCTAAATGGAAAGTTATAATAAAATTTGCAATAAGAAAATATATATTTATGAAACACTCTTATGTATGTCATATTCTACTTCTGATTTAAATAAGACGAATTTTTAATTGAAACAAACTACTAGTTAGAGTAAATACAACTAATTAAATAAAAACTTTGAATTATAAATCAATTAATATTACTTAAAACAGTAAATAACAATTAGATGACGACTTTTAGATACTCTACATTTTTTAATCACATGTTTGTGATTTAGAATCTTATAGTATCTTTTACATTTTCTATATCAATGGTTCTCAAATGGGGGTAATTAGAAACTTCCGAAGCATAAATAGAAATTTCCGTCCGTACGAACATTGTAAAGGTGTAGCGAAGACCTTCTGTTTAGACATAAAATTTAAAGTATTTTTTGAAACTTGTAAAATGTATTGATGTTGTGAAAATTTCTTGTTAATGAAAGAAAACCATCCGATATAAGAACTTTTAAATAAATTTTAAGTATGAGTAAAAAATGTTATGTTCTGCACATGATTTTAAACCAATTTACATTCTCTCATTGTTCAAATTTGATATTTTCAGAATTTTTTTAAATACAATGGACTTTATTTATTCCCATACAACTTTTTATCTGGTTGACAGATTAAAAAAATCTTTTATCTTAAATGAATGCCAAAAATAATTCCATTTTTTAACCCTCCAAGGCTACACTTCGTCGCATAAATGTTTAATAAATGTCCTTTAATAATATATTTAATATTTAATAATAGTTTTAATATAAAGGATTTTTTTAACATTCTGTCTGCAACATTAGTTATATTTCAGGGATCCTCAGCTTTCATTTGATGTCCGTTGCAACTTCAGATTATACTTTTCAGCTGATATCTTTAACGAAATTTTGAACAAATAGTTCAAGAACCAATGTAAACTGGAAAACAAAAAATGAACATGGGAAACAAAAAATGGACATGGTCCAAAAGTAATATTTTGGAATCACTGGTTCATAATAAGTTAAGTTAATTTTAAATGCAAATAAATGGTTAGTTAAGAAAATAAATGTATGCAAATGCATAAACTTGTAAAAACAAAAAGAAAACTATAAATCCATGTAAAATAGTGACTAAATTTCAACAATTTTCTTTTTTTCGATTATTGCCGAAATTTTGAAAGAATTTATTATATTTTTTATAAACCCATTGATATTTAAGTAGAAATTGCTGATCTACACTTTTGGAAACCAAATGTATAAAATTTAACATTTTGCTGTTAAAGGGTTAATTACACTGGTCGAAAAAAAAATTTTTTTTCGAGATCCTTCAAAAAAAAAATATATAGACTAGATGGAATTCCGCATACTTAACTCGAATTAGCTTTCAGTTTTTTTCCATCAGGTCGGGATTTTTTTTTATGGGCGTGTCTAATATTGTGCCCTAAATATGCCGATTACTCGAGTATATTTCACTATTACTTGAGAACGGTATACATTTATATAAATGATATACCACGATATGCGGAATAAAATTAGCTTTAAATCGCTCTACTATCAAATTTTTATCCGCTCAATAGTTTAGGAGATATTTCGAAAAAAGTGTCGGAAAAAATTTTTTTCATGCAAAATTCAAGATTTCTTTTTGTTTTACTAAAACTTCTTTTTAAAAGCGAAAACATCAAAAATATTTAAGTTTATCACCTTTATCTCAAAGCTGGCAAAACTACGAGTAAATAAAGCTACGTATTATAAAAATTGATGAACAAATCTTTATATAAATAAAAAAAATAGGTGGATTAGATGGAATTCAATGTGCTAAATAAGAATCAGCTTTTACTTTTTTTCTATCACGCATTGATTTTTTTTTATGGGCATAACTACTATGACCCCGCCTTTAGACAGTCACACTTGTATATCTCGAGAACAGTTTGTACAATTAAATTGAACTTTAGTATAAAGCGACCTAAATTGTCTTTGAGCTGAATTTATATAATTTTTTGTCCAGTTAATATTTCCGTAATTATTCGGTAATTAGTACCGAAAATTTTTATTTTTTGAAAATTGGTGAACATTTTGATCCATAACTCTGAAATTCTTCAGCGAATGAAAAATATTGTTGACATACCTTGAAGGCAATTTTCGTATGTATCTTTTGGTGTATCACTTATAAAAATCGTCTAAAGGGTTCTTGAGTTATAGCCTAAGTTTGACAAACCGTTCTCGAATTTTATAGTGTGACCGCTGAATAAGGTGATGATATTAGTAATTCACATAAAAAACCTCAGTACCCTATAGAAAAAAAATGAATGCAGAATGCACCTATTTTTGTTTAAAGCAAAAATATATATATTTTTTTTTGCCACAACTGTATTTCTACTCAATTGTATGTAACATGGGTATTTTTACTTAACTGTGAATAAAATTTAGATTTGTGCATCAATTTTGAAAATACATGCCTTATTTTATTCGCAGCATTACCAGCTTTAAGATAAAGATGATAAACTGTACCATTTTAGATGTCTTCATTTATTAAAAGAAATTTAAGTAACAAAAAAATCTAAAATTTTGCATGAAAATATGTTTTTTCGGACACTTATTTCAAAGTAAATCCGAAACTATTGAGCACATAAAAAATTAAGTTTGAAAATTGATTTGAAGATATTTATACCCTACACCACCATAGGTGGTTGGGGTATTATGTGTTTGTGCTGATGTTTGTAACGCATAGAATGAGTTATCCAACACCCACCTTAAAGTATACCAATCGACTCAGAATCACATTTTAAATCGATCTAACGATGTCCGTCCGTCTGGCTGGACGGCTGGCTGTCCATTTAAACCTTGTGCACAAAGTACAGGTCGAAATTTTGAAGATAATTGAATGAAATTTGGCAGGTGGTACTTTTATGATACAAGGACGAAGCCTATTGAAATTGGTTATGATCGGTCCATTATTTCACCTACCCCCCATACAAATGTCCCCCCGGAATAGAGTTTTCACACTTAAAAATGCCTTAATATTGGGAATATTTTAATAAAATTCGGTCCAAAGAAGTTTTGTGTTAGTACCAATCTTTGTACTAAATTTTATGAAAATCGGTCCACGATTGACCATAGCTCCCATATAAACCCCACTTCCGAAAATCACTTCAACGTGCATAAATCACATACGAAAGATAGTATCAAGTTAATATTCGACTCAAATAAGTTTTATATAAGTAGAAATAACATTGCTAAAATTTATGAGAATCATTACTAGAGTAATGGCCTTACTATGGGCGAACTATTAGACACGCCTATAAAAAAAAATTCAGACCTGATGGAAAAAAACTGAAAGCAGATTCGTGTTTAGCACATCAAAATACATCAAGTCCTACTATTCGTCTATGGGGGAGGATTTTTTTTGTTGACCAGTGTTACCTGTAATCTTCAATATCAACAGAATGGAGATTTCCAATGATACTTTAAAATTACATGTTTAAATAAAAAAAATATAACAAAATCTGTGAATAAACCTTAATACTTCGAGAATTGATTGAACAATTATTTGAATGGATATTCGAGATAGCATGTCTCTGTTATAAACAGAGAAACCAAAATATGCAATTGCATGTTTTTTCCTGAACGTTGAACGAAGCCATCGATTAAATATTTATCCGTTTCGGAACCAATAAATCATTTTGGCATCGATTTGTTAGTGCATATTTTACTCTTAACGGCATATTTTTGCAACTGCGTATTTTTTTTAGTGCGTATTTATAGCATATCTTGTTATTTTTAGCTCATATTTAACTCTTTTAAAGCATATTTTGACATTTTAAGGATAATTTTTTTATACCTCATCAAATGATTTTCAAATTAGATTGTATAAAAAATTGTAGCAACAAGATTGAATATTATAATTTAAAAATATGTAAAAACAATATTTTTTTATGAAAGCATATCGAACCCTAACCGCGAAAATGTCGTAAGTGCAGAAAACAAAACTTTACAGGAGAAGCATTTTTGTTATTGTTTGCACATTGTTACACCCAGAGAAATATCAATCACATACGTGTTGTAAACGATACCATTCTGTGTCAATAGTGAATCTACACCGTTTGTGTTTAAATTAAACACTGCGTGTTCAATTCTTATTGAAAATCGATACCTAATTGGCATCAAGTTGAAACCATTTCGGTATCAAATTGTTAAATTACATATGTTTTCTATTAAATTTGATAACGAAAGGTATTAAAAAGCTGTTACCGTAATTTACCAATGTGACCACAACCATTGTTGATTTTGAATCGAATTTTTTCCCTTAGTGTATATGTATGAAAAATGTCAACTACGATAAACTTACTTTCGCTGTAAATCCCAAATGACACTTGATACGTCAATGAAATTCTGACAGACAATGTAAATGATTATAAATTTTAGATTATCATCAAAACAAGAATTTCGAAAATGTTGTCGGTTACGATATTTTGGAGGTCAGTAATAAGGTTGAAATATTAATAAAACCCTTTGTTTTAATGAAAGCTTATGTTTTGTTAAAAAATTATACAAAAATCTTTGTTTTAAGCGCATATTTTCTCGTTTTTTAGAGCATATTTTTCTTTTTTACTGCATATTTAATGCGCATAAAACCCATTTTTTTAGAGCATATTATGGTTTCCCTGGTTATAAGTTAATTTTCTTAATTATACCCTTTACCACAGATGTAAAGGTTATATACATATAAGTTTGTCATTCGTTTATGAAGCCCACCTATAAAACCCATTTTTGTCCGATCTTCAATCCTACATAAGCTACACTGAAAAAAGTAATTTCAATGAATTAAGTACATTAAATGAAATTCATTAATTTTTTTCCAAAAAAATATTAACTTAATGTAGAAATTCATTGCTTCAATGAAATTATTAACGCTATTATGAACATTACATTGAAACCATTCATTAAATTTATTTCTTACTACAATAGGTAAATTAGTTAATTGATTCAATGTATTAGTTCATTGAATTAATTTATTCAATGTACTAATACATTGATTTAATGAAGAAGAAGCATTACACAATGAACATAAGCATTGAACCAATGATAAATTTCATTAAATTATATTAAAATAAATGATTTCTAACGGGAAATAAAGTAAACTGAAAAAAAATACAACTCAGTTTTCTTTTATCTTTTAACAAGAAATGACGCGTTTTAAACAAAAGCAAAAAGTAAAAAAATGAGTGTTATGTTAAAAACGAAAATAATTTAAAACTAAATAAGATAAATCGAATTATTAAAATACATAAATATAATTAGTTCGCAAAGTAGAAGTCCAGCGGCATAATTGAATACACCAAATTAAATTAATTACCCAAAATAAGGAATTTGGAGACTTGACTTCATAACACGTAAGTTTAATTATGTTTATGATTTTAAACAGTTCTTAAATATTACATTTCATTTATATTTATGTAGATAAAAACACTAAGATGCAGAAGAATGTGTTATTAGTCTCAAATACCAGGTCTTCAAAAAATATTGCCATTTCAAAATCAAGAGGATTCGATTTGTAAGTATACATAAATATATGAAATATTTTAATTGAATTCTTAATAAAATTATATTACAGACTGATCAAGATTTGAATGCTACATCTGGTGATCGTCAAAATAAGGAAATTTCTATAGACCAAAAAGATTTAAAGGTAAATAGTTCAAATATTTTAAGCAATTGAACGAATTTTAAAAATATTATTTATAAACTTTCTTTGTTAAGGATAATGCTGTAGTTATATTAATATGGCATCTAAATGGATATTCCATACCGTCATTGAACAATATAGAGGACAACAGGAATTACTATATTATTATAAATGACAAAGCAAACACGATAACATCTGTAACATGCATTTTTTTTTTTTATTTAAATTTTTTAGTGAAATGTAATAATTTTATTTTTATATTTATATTTAATTTTTGCTTATATTAACTCAATATCATATACTTTAATCATTTAATATAAAATAAAATAGAAACAAGAAATACAGAACACGCCTATTATTATAATACATTTTTAATGTATAGTTTCATTGGGACAAAATATGAGTTCATTGAAACCAATGTACTGTTCACTGAAATTATTTATTTTATTTAATGAATGATTCAATGTAAGAATAAATTTAATCAATGAACTTGTACATTGAATAATAATATTAATGTATGACAATTCATTGTTTCAATGAACCTGTACAAATGCACAAATTCATTGTAACAATGAACTTTTTAATTGTATTTATGTACCTTTTTGGTTCAGTGTACGGACATTAGAGTCATTCAACCCGGTTCATAAACAACCGAATTACTGGCAAATCTTTTTTTTTTAATTAATGCGAAAAACAACAATAAACTAAGGCATATATGTTGTTTTTCAACTTTTTAAGGGCCTATGTAAGCTAGGGACTTCATTCTTTAAACACAAAAATAAATAAACTAGTTCGGTCCAATATTAACTGAGTTATAGGTCAAAACGCGTTACGATTTACGTTTTTATACCCACCATCAAAAAGATGGGGGGTATATTGATTTTGTCATTCCGTGTGTATCATGTCAAAGGAATCATCTAAGACCCCACAAAGTATATATTTTCTGGGTCCTGGTTAGATTCTGAGTCGATCTCAGTCCGTCCGTCTGTCTGTCTGTTGAAAGCAGGATAGGGCTCGAACGTTTTATACTTTTCTGCTGATATTTCTTCAACAAAAGCATGTACGACAACGAAATTTTGTACGTATAGTTCGGTGATCGATGTAAACTCGGAAACCAAAAATGGGAGTGGTCCGCCCACTTTATCGCCCACCTCCCATATAAGGTGAGAATCAACGAAATTGTGTTCAAATAGTTCAAGGACCAATGTAAACTCAGAAACAAAAAATGGGCGTGGTCCGCCCACTTTACTGCCCACCTTCCCGAACCCTCCCATATAACGTAAAATTTGAAAAAGTTGATGGTGGGTATATAGATTCGGCCGGGCCGAATATAACATTCGCGCTTGTTTGTTTACTTGCAGCTACTGTTTAAGCTATGGACTTCTTGTTGCACAAATCTGTCATAATTTCTTTTTTCGAATTTCAATTTCTTTAAATCAGCCAAATCGGTCTATTAATTTTCCGCCGTACCCTTTTTTTAAATTTAATATTGTCTTACATGTAAAAAAATTTCTTCCGCAACGAAGTGGTTATACATTAGGGTGATCGACGCGGTTTTCCAACCGGTTTTAAAACCGGTTTTTTTAGTCAATGTGCTGTCGGTTTTTTCAAAATGTTCATTTTTTGAAAGTCGAATAGACCGGTTTTTTTAAACACAAAAAACCGGTTTTAAAAATAGCACTTTATTTCAGAAAATATGTACTAAATAGTGATAGTGATATTTGAAAATTTAGGAATAATTTTTTAAATATTCATAAAGACTGATTTCTTATGTTTTTAAAATATAGTTTAAGTCTTAATTGGAATTTATTCTGTAATATTAAACAAATAAATAATTAATAATTATCCTGTATGACCCAATTTAATTTTTTTGATCCAATATTTCCTTTATTTTTTAAAGGCGTTGTGTTAAAAAAGTTTCACCTGCAGAATCGTTTCAATTGAGACTTAATTAATATACTATCTCCATATTAAGCCATGGTTTCTGTTTGTGCTAACTAAAATTAAGATGATTTTTTCTACAATAGTCATCTAGATATATAATTTGCTTAGCATTTTTTCTCTTTCCAGAGCTTTCTGAAGCTACCAAACGACGTAGAAAATTAAAATTTGGCTTAATTATAAAAATTTTTGTCCAACAAATCCTAATGGAGCCATATTTTGAAATTTTTATCAGGGAGCGGATTTAAAAGGATTTATGTGTCTTTTTCTAAGAATTTGTTATCTTTCTAGAGCTTTCTAAAGCTCCCAGAAGACATAGAGAATTAAAATTCAGCTTAATTATTATCCTATTCGTCCTACAAATCCTAACGGAGCCAGATTTTGAAATCTCTATCAGGGAGCGAAAATACGTGGATCTATATATATATGGATTTAAATATATCTTTCCTAAGCAATGTTTCCTTTCTAGAGCTTTCTGAAGCTCGCAGACGACGTAAGAAACTAAAAATCGGCATACTTATAAGACTATTCGTTCCATAAATTCTAACAGTGCCAGATGTTTCTATCAGGGACCAAAGAGTCTGTTTTGGTATTAAGAACTTTTGAGTTGCTATACTTATTGTTTGCTCTCCAAATCCTATAAAAAAAACTGTTTCTGTATTTCGGCCAGGGAGCGCATTTACGACGATTTTTTTATTTTGAAAGGTTTACGAATTTAAAACTTTAATCAATATAATTCCAATAAATTTGAACGGCTTCAAATAATTGACTTTGATTAGGGAGAGGAAGGTGTCTAAATGTTGATCATATTTTTTTTTTCTTTTAATTTTCGGATTTGTTTGTGCATATTTTCATTATTATATTATTTTTCCTAACATTGTTAGGCTTTTACGCTTGTATTTAATAAATTTTAACTTAATTATAAGAATTGATTTTTTTTTAAGAAATTTAGTCTTTTGATATAAATATTAATTTTTGCAAAAAACCGGTTAACCGGTTTTTTCTGAATTTTAAAAAGTGCAACCGGTTTTTTTTAAACTATTCGAAAACTGGTTTCTCAAAAAAGTCGAATAATCGATCACCCTATTATACATACATTCCTTAAAGATATGAGAACTTTTGTAAAAATTCAAAGTATTTAATTTATTATTAATACTATTATTAATTAATACTACTACTAATTAATATATTAAATTTAATATATAATATATTAAATTACACTATGCAACAGTATTTTGGGGACGGAATCATTCCGTCTGCAATTGACAGATTTGTGTAATAAACCCTTCAAACGATTTTTCGCTGGTATGCAAGATTTTTGTTTTGAAGGGGGCGAAATTTGGCCCAAATATTTATCTTATATAAGGTTTGTTTGATACTGAAAATGAGTAAAATCTGTAAATAAACAAAAAAGTTATAAGCAAAATACTAAAAACACAGGATGTCCGTTGTAGCTTAATTTCATATTTTTCTGTTATATCTCTCTTAAATAAAAGCATGTACTATAACAACATTTTTATGGGTCGACATAAACTTGGAAACAAAAAATGGGCGTGGTCCACCCACTTTACCGCCCACCTCCCATATAAGGTGGAAGGTCAAAGAAATTTTGTACAAATACTTCATGGACAAATGTACACGGAAACAAAAATAGGCGTGGTTCGCCCACTTTACCGCCCACCTCTTATACAATATTCGAGCTTGTTTACGTTTGTAATGTTATTGTTTTTTGTTGTTTTTCTTTGTATCACTGGTTTTGTTTAGAACATTTTTTTTTATTGATTTCCGGTTATTTTTCAACCGATTTTTCTTTTGGAATGGTATTCAAATTACCTTCCTAATTGCAAAACATAGTTAGTACAAATTATTGACGCTGGATGGCGCAAAATTCATTTTTTTATTAAAATTGCATAAAAACACCCTGTATTTACAAATATTATGAGTTCATATGTTCATCAAAAATACTCGCCAAAAGATTTTGTACAAAGTTGCCAAACATCATTTGGTCGAATTCTGGAAATTTAAAGGTCAAAATTGTGATTTTCTTCAATAACCTTAAAATAACGGTAATTTTTTAAATAACGGAATAATGAAAAAGTCGCAGAACAAAAGTTGCTGCTGAAGCCCTAAAAAACCATTTTCAACAATAAACAAGCGCAAATATTCGGCCCGGCCGAATCTATATACCCACCATCAACTTTTTCACATTTTAAGTTATATGAGAGAAGGAGGTAAAGTGGGCAGTATAGTGGGCGGGCCACGCCCATTTTTTGTTTCCGAGTTTGAATTAGTCCTTGAACTATTTGAACAAAATTTCATTGATTTTCACCTTATATGGGAGGTGGGCGGTAAAGTGGGCGGACCACGCCCATTTTTGGCTTTCGAGTTGATATCGATCCCCAAACTATATGTACAAAATTTCGCAATCGTACATGCTTTTGTTGCAGAAATATCAGCAGAAAAGTATAAAACGGACACCCTGTGTTTCTAGTCTTTAGCCCATAACTTTTTTGTTTATTAACCGATTTTGCCCATTTTCAATCCCAAACAAATATTATATAAGACAAATATTTGTGCCAAATTTCGTCTCCCTACGTTGCTCCATTCGAGCGCTATCCTGCTTTCAACAGACGGACATAGCTAGATCGACTCAGAATCTAACCAGGACCCAGAATATATATACTTTGTGGGGTCTTAGATGATTCCTTCAACATGTTACACACGGAATGACAAAATCAATATACCCCCCATCTTTTTGATGGTGGGTATAAAAAGTTCTTTTTGGCATATTGCTATGTACAAGTACATATATGTAATTGTAATTGAATCCGAAGTATATACATGAATATATGTGTGTATGTATGTATTTTTGACTAATTTATATTAAACATTAATTACATAAATACTAAAAATGTTTATTAAATAATAAAAACTTTAAAATATATTTCATTTTAATATAATACATCTCATCATGGGTGAAGGGTAGAGTATTCATTTTACTCGACTTTTTCATTGTTCGAATAATCAAATAACTCGAAAATGCAGTTTTTAAATTACTCGAATAATCGAGTAAATCTTTTAAGTTACTCGAGTTATTCGATTAATTTATACCTTAAAATTTTAATCGATTTTTCAATGCTTATTAAAAAAGACAACAAAAATATAGCTTAAAATAAGAAATAGTCTTTCCAAAATAATATGTAATTAAAATTTGCGTAAATATTTATGAATATTTGTCTCTTTTGCTTTGATAATGCTTTTGTTTCTCTATATTTAATATATTCATTGATAGTTAAATAAAAAGTTCTAACAAATTTGGTCTATCAAACCAAATTTTATATTAAGGGTGGTCCGAAGTGCTTTTTGTAACTTTTGTGACGCTATAAAATGACTAGTTTTTTCACTGGGAAAACACAGAGGATTTCAGTTATATTCAAAATGTTTGTACAATATTTTAAAGTATCTGAATCTACTGAACCCAGATTTATTTTGAGTATAATGTTTTAAAATGTTTTATAATTCATTGTTCAATTATGTTCAATATTTAGAAGGCATTAAGATGATCATTTAAAATTATACAAATGTATATAATTTTTAAGATAATTTACTTTTATTTCTATTATAGTGATTTCGTGTTTATGTTTTAGTTCAATTTTGTGGAAAAATGTTTCGAAGCGTTTAATTTTCTAACAATAAAAATATAAGAAATTCTATAAACTTGTATAACACTGGTCGACAAAAAAATTTTTTTTCGAGCTCCTTCAAAAAAAATGTAGACTAGATGGAATTCCGCATGCTAAACTCGAATCAGATTTCAGTTTTTTTCCATCAGGTCGGGATTCTTTTTATGGGCGTGTCTAATATTGTGCTCTAAATATGCCGATTACTCGAGTATATTTCACTATTACTTGAGAACGGTATATAAATGATATACCACGATATGCGGAATAAAATTAGCTTTAAATTGCTCTACTATCAAATTTTTATCCGCTCAATAGTTTAGGAGATATTTCGAAAAAAGTGTCGGAAAAAATTTTTTTCATGCAAAATTCAAGATTTCTTTTTTTACTAAAACTTTTTTCAAAGCTGGCAAAACTACGAGTAAATAAAGCCATATTATAAAGATTGATCCACAAATCTTGATTGGATTCACAGTTAAGTTTGAATACCCATGTATACCTATAGCTAAGTGGAAATACACTAGTGCGCAAAAAAAAAAAAAAATTTATTCGTCTTAAATAAAAAAAAATAGGTGGATTAGATGGAATTCAACGTGCTTAATAAGAATCAGCTATTACTTTTTTTCTACCACGCATTGATTTTTTTATGGGCATGACATAGTGACCCCGCCTTTAAGCAGTCTCACATATATATCTCAATTAAGATAAATTGAACTTTAATATATAGCGACCTAAATTGTCTTTGAGCTGAATTTATATAATTTTTTGTCCAGTTAATATTTCGGTAGTTATTCGGTAATTAGTACCGAAAAATTTTAAATTTATTTTTTTTTT